>CM042757.1:24831117-24866106 GCA_022496165.2 Catalaphyllia jardinei | reverse complement strand
GCAGCAGGCAGACACAGGGGAGACAGAATGAGAGCAGGGATGGAGGCAGGGGGGAGGGGTGGGGCAAACTGGGAGAGAGAGAGAGAGAACAATCATTTTCCTAGGGTCTTTTACATCCCCTTTTCCCTCCACATTAACACCTGCAATGAGTGCTAAAACATACCTTTCAGATTTCATGTGTTCTATTAGCAAAGCAGATACCTCATCATTGTACTTCATTAATGCCAATTCAAGAGGAATGTATCTGCGGTTGTTATTTCCGGTATGTGGATTTGTGGTGATATATAGCTGCCCGTGGTAGTGACATAAAATTGTCTGTGCAACATTTGTGTAGTTTAGCTCTGCAACCAAGTGAAGTGGAGTTTTCCAGGATGGCTCATCTTTGTCCTTGAAGTATTTGTATTTTCTCTTTCCTTCTCTATCTTCCTTGAGGATTACTGAAACAAGGCGATTTACCTGGAAAGAATGGAATTGTATTCTGAAATAACAGTTACATTTTAAACTAATAATTTCACCCTTACATTACAGTCTAATCTCCACTAATGGCCACCTCTCTACAACAGTGTCAAGGTGGAGGGCCATATAATTTATATCCACTCATATTATCTTAACTCCTGTACAATGGCCACCTCTTAACAATGGCAATGGCATCTTAATGCAAGTTCCAGCTGCCAAAATATCCTCATGAAGATCGCCAGTTTCTAATCACTGACTTTCAAATGGTGTATACAAAACTCCATTCTGTATCATAAAAACCAAATCTGTACCACATGCTATTGGTTTAATCTTGTCTGTTTGTTTTTGTGTCTTTAACTTTGATTGAGTTACACATTTATATGTTACAATGGGCATTTTTCACAAGTAAGAATATTGCAACCATGAGGGCAACAGACACCCCCCCCCCCCCCTCCACACACACACAAAAATAACTTGTGAATGATTGTTTTTTAAAAACTCAGAAACCCCTTTTCTCCTCTCTTAAATAATAAACTTAATTTGGATTAAAAACAAACCTGTCCCTCTATTAACCTTGGATTCTCACAAAACTCCTCTCTTGCTGGCCATTTCTTGAGTAACACTAAAAGAGGATCGTCACAAGGTTTCCTGCCACCTTGTTCGTATCTAGCAGTCAACAGTTCAACTTTAACTTCATCAGCTGCACTGCTCCAGGACATGTTCTCTGCTGAGCAATACTTATCTCGGACCTAGACAAAGTAAAATATGTGGCACACAGTTGTAAGATTTCCTTCCAGGAGGGCACTCCCCACTGGACACCAACAATAATATTACATACATTACAAGTTTGAATTGCATGCTCTTTTAAAGTTATTGGCAGTGGTACACATAAAGACCACAAATTTTGATTTGAAATTAGGTTTTCAAAAAACGTGTTTGCACACTCAAATTTCAGGAGTAATTCCCACCCCACCCCACCCCACCCCACCCCACCCAACTCCCAGGAAGCACACAATGTATGAATGGATTTTGCAATTGAGCATCAAACATACATTTAGAGAGCTCTCTACATTTGCTAGTAATCTGGTGTTTGCAAACATCTAGCTTATAAATATAAATTCCCCTTACTATTTATATCCTCGCAAGAACTTTAATAAGGTTAAACTTAGCTAAGCTTACTTTTCGTCTGTACACTTCATTAAACTCGTCCAAAAAATCATCCAACACGCTTTGAGTTCCTTCTGAACAAGAGTTCTCTCTTTTTTGCTCTTCTTCTTTAACGTCCTTTTGGTTGTGTTTCGATTCCTTCATGTCGTCCATCGACAGAGAAACATACGAGCGTTTTCCCGCCGATTTCCCTCCGCCATGACAGTTTAGCTGATCAATGGTCGACGACAACAGAAACTGCTGCAACACCTTCACGTTCTGCTAAAGCAAAACTCTCTGTACACTCTTCCAAAATAAACACAAAAAGCCTCTAACGTCGCTCAACGATCTTCATATAGAGGAATATTAGCAAGAATATCGATAACATATACAGGCAGATGTTATCAAAATGCTCATACGCCTTGCTTGTCATGTCAACAAAGCTTTATTTGCATCAACACCAATCAAGGCCTTGTTTCCGGTCGTTTTTCTCCAAAACTTCACTTCCGGTGCAATTGCTCGCGCCAGTCCACAACCCTAACCCTAACCGTAACCCCAATCAAGAGAAATTGAGAAAATGAGGTCTCTTGTCCAGGCTGAATATCCTTATTTTCTGCCGATTTTAGGCTGAAAATATTCTTGTGAGTATTCTTAGATTATAGCATATGGCATCTCTGCTTTCGAATGATTATGTATAATTTGATGTCTAGATATAGATGGTGATAAAGTAATTTTCAATCTCGTTCCCAGGGCCTTTTGCCCTGACTAAGGCACCGATTGTAGCGTTGCAGTTGTGTCCTGCGTGGCAGATATGTCTTAAACGTTTTGACCAATTGTATGTGTCGTTGTTTCTTCCAATGAAATTGCGTTGTGACAGTGTCTTCTTAGAACGGAGATCAGTTACCAGTCTTATGGCTGCGTATTATTAGATAGAACCCATGATATGATTGGCTCAGTATATCCTATTACGTCAGAGGACATGTCTGCCATATAGGACATAACTGCAACGGTACACCCGATCCCAAGTCAGGGAAAAGACCCTGGGAATGAGGTTGAGTAATTTTGGAATGCATTAAAGCTTGTTATCACGCGTACATAACTTCGTGCAAAGCTTAAGGACGTTCGCGCTAATTGTTTCTGCGCATCCTTACTGCTATCATTCTCGTCCCCGAGAGGCCGCGCTCCTTTTGGTCAGCACCAAGAATCGCGACCTCTGGCCAGGTCCAACGACATTCCGTTTTTGAATGGCTTTGTAAATACAATAGACCGTTATCACTCAATTGCTACTATGGGACAAATTACTTTCATCTTTACTGTACTTGGGCCAAGTCTAAACGTCCCCGTATAAAGGGCTAACCCATATACGACTACTCTCATGTGGCTTTGATAGCTCAGTTGGGAGAACACTGCACCGGCATCGCGCGCAGAGGTCGTGGGTTCGAATCCCGCTCAGAGCCTGACTCTGAACATGCACAGAGTGACGGGAAGTCCGTGAATCGCGGACTTCCGGTGTTGGACCTGGCCAGAGGTCGCGATTCTTGGTGCTGACTAGAAGTAGCGCGACCTCTGGGGACGAGAATGTACTGCTGTGGCTTCGAGAAATAGGCGTATCCCCGAGAAGTCAATTTTTCACTCAATCGCAATTTTTCCGACTTACTACGCATGCGCTGCATTTAACTGGGTTCTGTCGGTAACAAAAAAATGAATTGCTGGGTTTTTTGCATCGTTACCTTTTCTAACATACCTTTGTAATAGAAGAGTAAAACCATCAATACATTGTGTTCATTTGTGAAGAAAAATAGTACAGATAGCGCGGACATTGAGCAAATAAAATAACCGCTGTATTGATCCCTTGTTTGTTTTTATGCAATACTTGTGTACGCGCTGAATTGCGTTTTCACTTTTAACTTGCGCGCTCGCACACAACCACATTCACATTGCTAAGTATCTTTTCTTCATTACAAATAAGTAGTATAAAAATCTAGGAGACAATACTTTCCTAGCACGCAAAATGTTCTCTTCCGGTTACCGTTCGCGTCTCAAAAACGCGCGTGCTTAAGCTCCCTATCAGTTTCGAGCATACGGCCAGTGTTGTTTTCGTGGCTTTTTGGCTATTTCTGCTGTTTAAGAAAAAAATAATTTTATACGGTTTAGTTACAAACATATAATTACAGGGATAATTAATTGTAATTACAAATTTTTAAAACACAAAATTATTATTTTTTATTCTTAAAATATTCTTTAAAGTTCGCGAATTTTAATATCCTTAGAAAATATATACTTACCAAAAAGAAAGTGCAGCTCGCGTGCCACTGGAAACAAAGGCCGGTAAACCATCCGAAGTGTGTTTTCCCTTCCGGAAGCTCATGAATTCGCATTGAAAATGTTGAAAAGCAATGGCCATTCAAAGATTCGAAATTTTCAGGCTAAGAGCTGACGAAGCTAAAGGTGTATGAACTTCAATGGAAAGCATTTTTTTTATCTTATGCAACTCTGGAGTTCGTTAGAGATTTGGGACAAAGTGGCATGATTTCTGTACAAAAACCATCGGTGGAGTATTTAATTCATTCTTCGGTCAACAATGATAATAGAGGATTGTAATGGTTGTCGACCAAGCCTGGGGTCAAGATGGCTGCGGATATTGGCCATGTTCTTTTCCTCATCACAACAACTTGACCTATCAGTGGCGGAGCTAAGGGAGGGACCCGTGGGGCCCGCCCCCTTATTTTGGGTAGAAAAAGAAGAAAGATAAGCCAGCAGGTTCAAGGTCTGGATCCGCCACTGACTTTGGATGAGTGGATTGTTGGTGGGACAAATTAAAGTGTGAAACAAACACGTCGCTCAAAATCAAGCCACACAAACACGAAAATGCGATAACATGATACCACAGGGTGTAAGTTACGCAACTTATTGTTCTGAGCACGCGACTTTACATTGAGGTAAATTATACTTTTGACATGTCGACATCCTCACATTCAACGTTTCATTTTCACTTTGTTTCAGTTTTCATTGACAGGCAAGACAACAAAGACAATTATCGTACCTTGTGAAAATTCACCCATTACCAAATGAAAGGCTCGATATGTGTCACGCCGCAGTGTTTCATGAACCTTTCATTTTCCAGACAAATTACACTCTGTTTTTTATAAGAACGTCAAATTTTGGAGCTGAGGCTGAACATTCTTATATTTTTGCGATCTGAGGCTGAAAGGAAAAACGCGTGGACGAATTTTTTACTGCAATTTTTTTTTTGGGGGGGAGGGCATGCTCGGGGATTTTAAGTTAATTGCTCTAAACTAACGGAGAATGCTTTTATATCGATATAACACTTAGATTTTTCGACATCTTCAGTGATGTTACTATCGGGTCTCAAATTAAATTCACCATCACTAAATTGAAATATCATACAGACTGTTATGTTACAGATATCGACCTTTAATTTATAAATAAACCAGAAATCTAACGATTTTGCTTGAGCATTCAATTTATCAATCAGGTCCCCGATGAGAACACACTTTATTTTTTCCTAGGCAGTACATGCTTATAAAAAATAAAAAGAATTCTGGATATTTGACAAAAGGGCAATGATAGATATGATAAATGTCATGTGAACAACTCTACTTTAAAAAACTGTAATTATGTAAATTGAACCAACAGGTCAGCGTTTTTAGTCGCACGATTTACAAAGCTAACTGTAAACCTTACTGGTCTGAAAATGCACAGTGTTCAAGAAAAATTCAAATATGCTTCTTATTCTCTCGTTAATTCTCTTTTCATTTCTTAAAAATGGGGGGAGGGGAAGGGCGGGGCTCTTATAAATATCACAGGGGTACTCATGGGAAATTTTGAAAAGAAGCCCTAAAGGATACAAAGATCCTATATTGCGGGCGTGGCGTAAAAGGTTTTTTCCCCTGAGGTGGTACCAGTTCTAAAATAACACATTAACCGACACTTTGATCATTTCAGTTAATGGCGTTAAAGACGATTGCTTGAAATACCTTCTAGCTCGTAAAGTTGATCATCAAATATCTCCTGGCGTAGTACCGTAAGTACTGTAAAAGCTACTTACTAAACTGCTTGGAACTAACTGAAGTCCAAAATACCAAAATTACATTTCGAACTAAGGTTTTACTGGTTCAAAGAGTTATGAGTGTGTACACTGCAGACTCCGATTAAGTTTTAGATGTTTCTTCGGAAAAATAACTGGTAATCTCAAGAGAAATGAGAAATCTTTTAAACAGAAAAGAACCAAAAGTCAAACTTCCACTTCATTTACATACAACTTAGCACTACCACTAAAACTGTCAATTAATGAGGTCATGGCATATATTGTACTTGTACTCATGCGATCACTCGCTGCCGTCCTGATCATTCTTGTCAACACCTGAAAGAGAAACCACAAAAATTAAGCATCCAAATTCAATTCCTTAAAAGAAATTTCCTAATTACAAAAATAGATTAATTTTGACAGATAAGTGGGATTCATGGCTTGTCTGCTGGAACCGTGAACAGTTTCAGAATAGAGTTTTGGACGCCTTAGACGTCATCGCAATGTTATGCAAGCCTGTGAAGGAAGGTGGTCCATACAAAACAGCCAGGGAGATCCGTTTATCTTTTACAACAACATTGGAAATTCATTGGAGAATACACGGAATAGGATTCCTTTGCCAAGTCCAGGAAAGAAAAAGCGAGAAAATCAAGACGCCAAAATATCGCAATTTTTCAAATTTACACGGTTTTCCTGTGATTACTGACCCTCGAAATACGAATGGGTTTTTGTAATGCGTTCAAAAATTGCGTTGCAGTTTCGTTAGGTAACTTTTCACCCTACACCGTCAAGATCGAGACAGTAAGTTATCAGTGAGTAATAAATTAGCCGCACGAGATCAAACGACAAACGATAAGGAACTAATCAGACATATAAAACCCTACCCTCTTTTGAAAATACACAAAGCTTAATCGACACCACCTAAGGAAACTGTAAGTAAATACTAGGAGCCCTTTGCAAAAATATGAAAGAGCGTGTTTTTATTGAATCTTACCATTCCTTCCAAAATCCAATGTCACGTCATCTCCAATCAGTATAAAAGGTGCCCACTGGTTCACGTCATAGCCCTCACTTTTAATCCACTTCATGGCCTCGTGTAGAGATTCACCAGCACTTTCCCCAGCAATAAGGTGATCGTAGAACTGAGTCATTAACTTCTCTGTCGCTTTGTCATCCAGAACCCACAGTGCCACCAACACTAAGCGTGTGCCAGATCCAAGAAATGCTCGGGCAGTCGACAATTCCAACAGCTCCCTCGGCCTTTGTGTTTTGTCCCGAGCAGTATGGCAACAGCTAAGGACTATAAGTTTAGCTCGCAGTCGAACGTTTGTCCGTCATTGTCAGTAAGTAGAGTCCTTCTTGAAGTATCCCGTTAGGAATACGAAAAGATGGTGCAAGAGCAATTGCTCCGCTTTCTGAATCACCATGGGCGGCGATATGAATCAGGGCCACGGAATTCATCGCTTGAAGTATTGCCTCCTTAGTCGCTTGCCGTCCTAACAGAGGCTGGACACCCAACGTTTTTGCTATCATCTTAGCTTCGTTTTCTGCACACTGCAGTCGCGAAATGCTTGTAAGTTTTCCTTTAAAATGCACCTCACCAACATCAGGATTTCTCACTATCAATGCACCGGTCAGACAGTGATAGTCTGCTGGACTTCCATTAATGAGCCTGAGAGTTGTTAACGAAGGAACAACACGGATCCTGAAAGTCTCGGATAAGTACTTTCCCCTTTTATCTGTAAAGGCGGCAAATGGAATTTGGTATAAGGCAGGACCCTCAAGTAAGCTCGTCACAGGAGCGATGATAAGTTTTTAACAGATAGGAAGGTTCATTTTCGGTCCTTGGTTAGCTTTACTTTCCACTCCAATTCGCCAAACGTCAAGGCTAACTGCCTGGCTTGATTTCGATTCTGGTTGAAAAGCGTTTAAAGATGGGTCTTCGCAAATCTCGTCTGGTAAAACGCTAAGCGTCTGAAATCAAAAAACTCTTCCATTTGGTGACTTAATCCTTCGCGAGCAATTAGATTATTTCCTTTTATCTCCTGAAAATGTGTGGCTCCACTTGCTTTGAGAATCCACAAATATATACTGCGAGAATAATATGAGATGTACAGACAGGTGTAGTTACATTCCGGCTTTGACCACGATGCTTTCAAGACCAGCCCATGTGCGAGGATCAGCTGATATTTGCGTCTCTAAAGAAGACTGTCTGTCAAGGTAGCAAGAGCTTTCTTATTATATTCATTGGCCTTGCTAAACTTCCCAAGAGAGTAAAGTCTAGCTCCCTTGTTTAAGTAACAAAAAGCTTGTTTATGTCTAGCCTTCTCATATTCGCCAACTGATTTATACACAATTCCATATAAGGTTTCCGTGAGAGGTAGCTTCTTTTCTGTTTCCAATTTCTTCATGGATCGCAAGAGATATCTCCATATGTTTTCTAGCCTTCTCATATTCGCCCACTGATCCATACACGCTTCCAAGGTTTCCGTAAGAGATAGCCTCTCCTTCTCTGTCTCCAATTTCTTTCTGGATTTCAAGTGATTTCTCGAAATGGGATGTTGTATATTTTCTGGTGCTTGTATTATCGCATATGCGATCAGAGGCCTTACACATTAGTAAGTGTATCCTCTTGTAGAATGATTTGCTTAATTTCCCGTCTTTTAGGCCTGCTCTGTCTTTTAGAATAAACAAACATTCCTTGCATAACTCGATGGCTTTCACAAATCGGCTAGTGTTGAGAAGGAAGACGGCGATTATGAGGCCCACTGAGATGACTTGTTTAACTTCGTCTACGTTGTTCGTGTCAAACACTTCTGTGAGAATGTAACAGAATAAAAGTGGAAGCAAATTTGGAACCAAGTTTGTTTGCTTATTGTTTTCTGCTGTTGTTGCAATTGTGATGTGCTCATGTATTACTATTGTTTCCATTTTTCATACGACTGGCTTTGCGCAGATAAATGCATCTTGCTATAGATAAGGATTGACTCGAAACATTTATGGGGCTTGGGAACCATTTTTAAAAGTCGTTGCATAACTCGATGGCTTTTACAAATCGGCTAGTGTTGAGAAGGAAGACAACGACAATGATGTCGATTAGGATCATTTGTATAACTTGCTCTACGTTGTTCATGTGAAACACGTCTGTGAGAAAAAGAAAAGCAGAATAAAAGTAGAAACGCTCCAGACTCTCGTCTTCTTCTGACTCCAGACTGTCTCTCATAGGCTCGATCTCGACCATAATTCAAGTTAAATCAGCATTTTCCATACAAGATACTTCACAAAGTTTGTTGACATGAAAAAAATGCATGTGCACAGTAACGTCACAGCATGGCGCTGGGCGTTTCTTTTATGAACGAAAGTGAAAAGAAAGATGTCCAAAATGGCGGACGTTCAATTTTACAGAATGACCACGAGTTTTGAACTCTTTTCGTCACTTAAGGAAGGCAAAATTCACTTTTTCTTACTTTTGACTGCAAATCTAAGCTATTTCAATAGTTTAAGCTCCAATTTAAAATATGACTTCTAGCCTTCCGTTCTCCTTTAGCTGGTGAAATGTTTGTCTTGACCGTGTAGTTAACGTGACGTATTAAAGGAAAAATTGGAGGCAAAAAAATGTAAAATCTCGGGGTGAAAAGCGCCCGTAAGTTTATTCATCTTCTTTCAACAAGCGAACGAAACTGTATTAAGTCCCGATGAACAAAATTTTTGCGAAGGCTTTTTATTCGAAAAAGAATGCGCACAAGCTGTAAAGAGTATGGATTCAAACAAAACGCCTGGAACAGATGGCCTACCAGCCGAATTTTATAAAAATTTTTGGAAAGATATTTCCACTTTGTTAGTTTCGGCTCTCAACTATGCCTTTGAATCTGGCTGCCTCTCCATAACACAAAGACGGGGAGTCATTAAGCTTATTCCGAAAAAGGATGCGGAACTGTACTACATAAAAAACTGGCGCCCCATAACTCTTTTAAATACGGACTATAAGATCGCTGCAAAAGCTCTTGCAAATCGAATCAAATCTGTACTTCCCAGCATCATTAACAACGATCAGACAGGGTTCATGAAGAACAGATTTATTGGAGAGAATATCCGGCTCATAGACTGTATCATCCAATATGCCGCAAAGGAAAACATTCCTGGTTTACTGCTCTTTATAGACTTCGAAAAAGCTTTTGACTCGCTCGAATGGTCTTTTATTGTCAACTCCTTACGCTTCTTCGGGTTTGGCCCATCGATCATTAATTGGGTAAAAGTTCTCTATTGCGAAACGGAAAGTTGCGTTTTAAATAACGGATGGTCATCTAACTTTTTCCAGACTCTACGAGGCGTTAGGCAAGGCTGTCCCTTGTCGCCATATCTATTTATTCTTTCCGCTGAAGTGTTAGCCAAGGCAGTTAGAAAGAACGTAAACATAAAAGGCATCTCTGTTGACAATAACGAAATTAAAATTAGCCAATATGCAGACGATACCACACTTATTTTGGATGGCTCAAGAGAAGCGCTTGCTTTAGCACTTAATTTGCTAGAGGACTTCAGTACGGTCTCCGGTCTCAGACTAAATAATAAAAAAACGGAAGCTCTTTGGATAGGTTCCAGCATTGGCAATGAACAGCTTATTTTGCCAGGAAGGGATTTTAAGTGGCCAAAATCCAAAGTGAAAACCTTAGGTTTGTGGTTGTCAGTCAAGCCTGAAACATCTGCATGGTTAAATTATAATGAAAAGATTGAAAAGATTAGAAAAATTCTGAGTTGTTGGAAGTATCGTAGGCTAACCTTGCTGGGGCGAATCACCGTGCTTAAGAGCTTAGCCGCCTCGCAACTAGTCTATTTGTTATCTCCTTTGCCTTCCAATTATCATGCAATAAACGAGATTAATACATTGTTCTATCAATTCCTTTGGAACGGGAAGGGAGACAAAATCAAACGAAAAATTATGATTAATGACTACTGCGAGGGAGGCCTTAAGATGATCGACCTTGTCTCTTTCAATAAATCACTTAAAACAACTTGGATAAAAAAGTACTTGGATTCCACGAACAACGGAAAATGGAAAGTTTTTATCGACCTAGCTTTGAAAAATTACGGATGCAAAAATGTTTTTACTGGTAACCTCAATACAAAAGATACAAAAAAGTCGATCAAAGTCTCCGACGTGTTTCTCGAAGAAATATTGGAAATCTGGGCGGAGGTTAATTTTGAACAGCAATTAGCATCTTTGGAGCATTTCCAAGAACAAAACCTATGGCACAATTCCTTAATAAGAATAGAAAACAAACCAATCTTCTTTAAAAACTGGTGCTCAAAAGGCATTACTAAAGTAAAACATTTGCAAAAACCAGAATACAATAGCTTCCTTTCTCTAAAAGATGTCCAGTTAAAATACGACCTGAATGCTGCTCCACTTCGTTTTTACGGTGTTATATCAGCTGTCAAGGAACTTGGCAATAGCGGCCTCAAGCAAGTGAACAACAATAAACAAGAATACGAACCTTTTAGCACAAAATTTCTAAAGTCCAAAAAAGTTAGTGCACTGGTATACAAATCCTTTGTCAGAAACAAAGGTGAAGCTCCAAGGAATAGCCAAAAGAAGTGGCTTATGGACTGCAGTTGTTTGGGCAGTGAAAATCTTTACTGGAGCTCGGCATACCTTTTGGCATTGCGGTGCACCAAAAGTACAAAGTTAATAGAATTTCATTTTAAACTTTTTCACAGACGTCTGGCAACTAACAATTTTCTGTTAACTACTGTTTACTGCTAGCACGATATCATATCTGGCTTGCTAAAACAAACGAAACTTTACCCCACTTTGAGCATTACCTGCTCCTTCTGAAATCAAGATACGAGCTGGAGACAAAAGATGGCGACAGGGAAAAATGGGAACCTCTTGCAGTGTATCTTGAGCTTTAAAAACTTCTGCAATTCAACTGGCTATTTGTATGACCCTATTCTCGCAAAGACGTAATTGACGCCTTCTTTCCTTACCTGAAATAAGACTCTCTTTAAGACTTAAATCTGCGCCGATAGATGGTAAATATTGTAGCTTGGCCTGTACTAGTATCAGCTTCGTATTGCTCCGTTTTATTTATTTATTTTAATTCTCTAGTGTGCTTTTTCCTTGTACCTGCATGTCTTTTTGTAATTTTATTTTGTATTTCACTTTTCATTTTTTTTTCGCTTATGATATTCCACAACAAATGTAATGTTTTAGAACACAGCACGGTAAAACAGTAATGTATTGTAATGTAGTGTATTATTCTGTACTGTAGCTCTGTATTTAAAAAATAAATAAATAAATAAAAAAAAAGAAAAAAAGTTTATTCATCCTTCGTTGTATTTTGAGTTTCACAAAAAATATTCAAAATGAACATCAGACAAAATTCGGCTTGAGGCAATTATATCGTGTTATGCCTTCTCGATATTCGGCGGAATGGATATTTTTGAAACTTCATCATGATTAGAAACTGAGTTCCTGTTGCTAATGAAGCAAACTGATTGAAAAAAAAAAGATTACACTATACTTTGACCTCCTAGGAAAGCGTAGCGTAACTAAAAAATTGTAACGAGCGACGTAATTGATTTATTTAGATGTAGACTATCTTAAGGTTTGCAGTCGTGGCTCAATGGAAATTTTTGAAGACGAAAGACTTTGCATAAAAGATAACTAGTCTAGTCTGTTCAAAATCTTCACTGAAAAGAGAAGCTCTTATAAAGTTACGAAACATTTTCCTCTTTGTAAGTTAGCAGGAAAGTCTTGAGCTCGAGTTAATTCGTTCCAGGAATTTTGACATATTCTACACAAATTTTTGATTGAAAAGCTAGTTTGATACTTTTAATGTTAAGTTCTGGAAACTGAAATTCATCCTGAAATCCAGATTATTCTACGTTCCACATTGCTCTTGTTATTTTGACTGTATTCTTAACACACAATAATATTATAAATTTAATATTGTGCGTATAATTAGACCAAAAATTAATTGATGAAGACGTTTCTAGCACTATGTCTACTCTCACAAGCGCATAATTAAACAGTCAACAATTTATTACCGAACTCCCACCGCCTTGAGAAAGACCAATCGGCGTAAGGTGAAAGCGAACTGTCATGTTTTTGTTGTCAGATGTTGTTGGCAGGAAAACATAATCAACCACTTCAATAAATCTGTTGTTACAACCAACAATATATTTAACTTTGTATAATAACCAAATCAATGCGCGCGCTCTGATTGGTCAATCAGCTGTGGGTTATTGTGCCGGTAAACCCACGGAAAAATCGCGCGTCTTCTGAATTATTATATAAAAGCAATAGACCACAAGTTTTCTATGGGTTATAGGCTGATAAACCACTTGGGATGTTGGTAGAACACTCGAAGAATTCGTAAACAACTCGCCTGCGGCTCGTGGTTTACAAATTCTTCTCGTGTTCTACCATCATCCCGCGTGGTTTATCAGCTAATAACTAATAGAAACTTGTGGTCTATTTCTTAAATAAATAACATAGTAAACTTACCAATTCCGATTCGCTCGAGGAAAAGAGGACAAACGCGACGACAGTCTCTTTTACAAGAGGACTGCTTTGTTCTACAGGGTAACAGGAAAAAGCTACTACAAGTTTATTCAAGACGCGCAGTTCTATATCAAGTCCTTATTTTGCCTGTAATTAAACCCTACTGATATAAAAGAACAATTTTGTAATTTAATAGGGACTTTGCAGGTACAGAATTGAAACATACTGACAGCCCCTTAAGAAATAAAAGTTACAAACCAAGATAGACAAACATGCCTTAAACTTCACAAAGAAACATAAATAAGCAACAACGACAGTCAAACAAAGTGGATACAAGAGAAAAACCAAAGACGAAGACATCTTAAAGTCATCGAGGATTCGGGCCGATCCCTTCTCAAGCATGATAATTTTCTGGGTTGTACTTTGCAACTACCACTACATATATGGATATCCATATTTTTCATTCTAAATCAATAAAAACATAATACGTAAAGTCATAACATGGCTTAAACTTACTCTTCTAACCGTCAACAGAGACGTGCAAATCAGGACGAATCCAACTTCACTTACGTCATCAACGAGGCTCTTTCCCTGAAAAAGACAATAATACATAAATCGTTGATTTTAATGAATCTTTAAAAACATTAATGTACAGTAAACATGTCAAACGAGGGCATCAAATAGACGATATCTTATATCTAGTTAAGTTTACTATTCTCACCGTTACTTAAGGAGTCAAAATCAGAATGACTCCAAGTCAGTCTGGTTCAGCAAAGGGGATCTTCCTATGATAGAACAATGAATTACTGGGGCGTTCAAAGCTTCTCAAGTAACAAAATTAAAAACACAGAATAACTAGTTTTGGTCAGTTATACGAGGGAAATCTGAATTCCTTTCTTTTTACCACTTTTGCTGGCAACTTCAGCACAACCTATTTTTGTATTGTATAGTTTTGATAGAACGGTTTTGTGGGATGTAACGTATGATCAACAAATACAACCTTGTATTTCTCACAGCCTTATATTTAAGATTGCTACTGGCCAGAGAACTTTGAATAGAACTGTTAATGTCTGGAACTCGTAACCAACGACATAAAAACTTTGCAAAAGTTGTTGGAATCTTAACTACTCCCTTTTACTTTAAGATATAAATCTTCAATGTAGTTTTAATTATAAAAGGTTTCTTCTCTTTTTAAAACTTCTTTCTCAACATCATAGGCCGCACTGGGTAGGTTAAAGGCAGAGTAACAGATGAGGATACTTACCAAGAACGAAGTCTGTTGTAATATTGTAACAGGTAACCCTCACTAGTTCCTTTTCGCAGTGTGAAGATAAATATAACAGCAAAAAACTGTAAAAGCTTGCTTGCCATACAACAAAAGAGAATTTGTCTGCAAGATAAACAAAAGAATCGTCTCAGTCTTGGTTACATCATTATTCTATTTCATACTTTAACTGCCAACAAGATACTGCACAATAAAACTAGTAGCTTTCTGATGTTGACGAATTCTAAATCACTTTGATTGTTTCGATCGGTAGACATCGGTTATTTTTCTTAAACATAATCAATCGGTGGGTTTTTGTTCACTGAATTTTCGGTGGCATCTGTCCACCTTCACCAGAGTGAAAAATATATGTTCGTTATAACGTAGCTCGCGTTTTCAATCAAGACATTATCTAACTCCAAACGCCTCATTTTTAATTGGTAACTTCACAGATTCAAAGATACGTTTTCCAGTTTCAGAATCAATTTCCTGAGGCATTTTAGTTCAAAACTTAAGTAACATTACTGTAGTTATCATTTGTTGAAAAATTCAAAACAGAATGAAGACCAAATTTCTAGCCTTTAGCAGCTAAGCATGGTCTCCTTCAAAATAACACTGACGCACGAATAACAACACTTTCGACCCATGGGATACGCTTTCGATTTCGACTGGTCACGGAGTATTCTTGAAAAAATATAAATTCTTGGTTTTCATGTGACGTTATCATATTCAAAAATTAAATATTATCCTTCCTTCTAAGGTTTTAGTTTCATCAGATAAAAGACCCTATAGGAACTTGACATTTCACAATGTTTTAGCGCGACAGGGCTCTTCTTGTTGTAATAGAGCACGTTTGAATTTCCAAGCCTTTGCGTTGCGTGACATGACAGTGGTGGCCCAAGAAGCCGCTGTCGTGTAGGTCAAAAGATGAGTTATCGCTTTAGTTTTTGCTAACTAAACAGTGCTTGCACTAGAACAAGCATTTATTTCAATGTTTTGGATCTCTAGAGCAATAGTGTTTCTTTGTTATAGCAAAACTCAGGGACAGATGTTTCTGTTACTTTACGGCCACCATGTTTGTGCCCCACATGGCATCTCCATACAAAGCTCTATAAATGTGGGTGACACACTTCTGCAAATAACTCGCGAACGAAAAACAGCAGAGATCTGATTCTTGGCGAGGTTGTTTATATATCAATCATCTATCGTATCTAAGATTCTTGACTTTATTCATTGAATGGATACGATTTTTAGTTTTGATCACATGATTGGTGAAAACCGAGAATAGAAAATGAATGAAATTAAAGCCGGAAACAGAGCGAGTAGCTATTGAATATTTGCAACCCACAGCAGCTATACTGTCTATACTGAAATTTGCAATTCCATTTAGCCTATGCAGCCCTATCACTTATTTTGTGACATTTAACACAGTCTTATTTGGGCGTATAATAGCATGTGTCATTGTTACACAAAAGACACGTTTCATTTTTTCCTCGTGTTTCAGTTTTCATTGGAAATTTAAGTCATAGTTACACAGTTTAGGTACATGTTTGTTTTCTGAACACACAAGCTTGACTCTATTTAAAAATTAAACCAACTTCCTTGTCTGTGATGTTGACAGCTAAGGAAATGTGCGTTGAGATACTGAATGAAACTAGGGCGGCACGGGAATCGGACTCGTGATCAGCATTAACTTGGACGAAGTCTTTTATTCAGATATAAACCTCTTCGGTTAAAAATCTGTTCCTCAGAGGAAGTTCCACTGACTGGGTGACCTAGTCTTAACCATATAAATAGGTTTCCTAGAGAGATTAATTGCTGGCTGAGTTTTTCCTCTGAGCTGTTGATATGTAGCAGCTCTGTAAATCAGCTTTCCCAACCCCAAGCTTCCTCCTTCCCCACATACACACGACACTCCCCTATGCGAGTTACGCCTTGCGACCACACCCAACTGCGTGTCAGTCATTAGAGAACATATTTTTCATCTCGGATACCCATGGGAGAAAAAAAAAAAGCTGACGTATAAGGCTGCACAACGCAATACCGAGCTTAAACAATGAGGACGGAGGCATCAAGAACAGTGTCTAGTCAGAAAAAAAAGAATGAGTTTAATTTTTTCTTGACTGTTACGAATATAACAATTTTTTCGAGATCTCTTCAGTGAAAACTACAGACCGAACACAGTGAGGTTCGTACACTCTATTGGGGTTAAGATTCTCCCGTACAAGAAGAGATCGAAATATTCACAACTTTAACTCAGATATGTTACGTTATATATTGGTCTGGCATTTATCTTTCCTTGTTATTTGGAATGAATGGTATGGTTTCACAGACGGGTTTCTTTTTTTAACCGTGAGCACTGAATTAGCAACCTGATTAATCCTGTGACCATTTAATATAGGTTTCTAAAGACCTCTGCAGAAGGGGATTCCCCGTACCAATTAAATGACCAAGTTACGTTTTGTTTTTGGTAATTAGGTGATAGACAAGAACTTACGTCATCATCTATTCGTGTGATTTTCTAAAATCTAACGAAGTGAGTCCCATTTTAACGGATTACATTAAGAGAGGTCTGGATAAGGGTAGTGAAATCGACCTCTGCTCGATTTCTGGCGATTCCTCTGATATCAGTAAACTTTGCAGATTCTAGATCTCAGCTATAAGTTAAAAAACGTTTCATTTCTTAGTTGACGGTTAAAATTTTGAATCATGTTCAAACCTCCTGAGAACCATAATTTTGCAGTTTTTTTTTTGTGCTCTCTGTCTTTCTCCACAGACGTGGACAAGTAAATATCGAGTTTTTGGTCAGTTGCGACAATTTGTTCCCAGCACCTTCATTTTCCCAGCCCATTGATATTTTTTACTTGGTATTTAGTTTTGTCTTTGGTTTCTTCAATAAAACGGATATTGAAGGGAAAAATCTCACCGAAGCCCACGATGTAACCGCGCCGGGTACAAATTACCTCTTCGAGTGTGTGCGCTGATAGTATCTGTGAGCTGTAAACCCAGCAAACGAGTGAAATACCAGACCATCTTGGACTCCGCTATTTTCTTTTGGAAACGACAAATGGTGGCCAATAGAAAACTGAGAACTCTTACATCAGTTATACGAAATACATCTTCCCTTCATTCATTACATAGAAAGTACGATAAAATGTTAAAGACAATCAACGATATGACTAGTGAAACTCTCTACATCCCCTCATTCCCCCACCCCCGTACGACATCAGTTGACATAATTACACTCAGGGTGGGTGGGTTGTTGGTAGGTAAATGTATAGTAAAGAATGAAGTAAGTGCGTCACGCGAAATCAAGCTAAACAAACAAGTTATGCTACTTATTCTTCTGAGAACGTGGCTGAGCAATGAGGGGGGGGGGGGGGTTCTCCCTACAATGGCGTATACGGGGAGGCTTCGCCCGAAAAGGGTATCTTAGGGTATCTTTTTCAGGCTTCAGGTACAAAAGTTGACGTATATAAAAGGGCCTTTAATTATAATATTTCGAATAGACGCCCCTTAAGATTGAAAAGTTTATTTATTAAGCACTACATGAAAACGAGAACAAGACTTCCCAAAATAGGTATGTGAAAGGGGCACCTTTTTTCCTTAGAAAATGGAAGATTTATAAAGTTAACTCACTGTGTCACGTTATTTTCAGAAATTGTTTGTAATGCCACACTTGGTGTCTGTCATAGATATTTCCCCATTTTTTAGAATACTCTCGTGCTCAATTTTGTGATATGTGCCCCTAAACAGAGTTATTTCACTACTTACGTACTTCTCCGTTATCGTATTATTAGGATTAGAATTTCAGCCGCCCATTCCTAGTAGATTTGAAATTCCCAAATATAACCTAGGCCACCCTGCGAGCAGAGCCTCTTTTATCTCTTTTTGCTTTGGCAAATTCGCAGCTGAATCTTGGCTTCGAAATGGTTCAGATACTAGCCGGTCGTCAGATGTTTGTTCATGATAGCAAAGAGTCAGCAAAGGTCTGTTCCGATTGTGCTCGGCAGCTTTTGAGCGACAGTTTTGGCGTTTGGATCAACTTCTTGCGGTTATGCAACGTCAAGCAAGATTAATTTGCCTTTCTGAGCAACTTTGAGCAAACCACAGGTTTAGAGCAGGAAAAGGTCAACGATTTCATAGAAACGAAAACCTCAATTTATGCGCTTTCTCTCGAGGAAATTTCATTCACGGTAGGACTACACATGCATCAAGAGTTCTGGACTTCCTGTTGGATTGTACGGCATTGTGGGTTGGCGGGCTCAGAAAAGTGGGCATCGACTTGCGTCTTCGCCATATTGGATTACAACGAGTGGCTTTCCTTTTGAGCCGAATTACAAGTGTACAAATAAAGAATAACCAAACCAAAGGTATTTTAAGGTAAGCTATTGTTTCATTACTTTTTGGCAACGTCATTCTAACGATTTTAGGCTGCAGAGTGTAGTCGATTTGAGATGCTACGAGTATTTTTTTGCATATTTGATACTCAGACTTATGTGGTATTTCCTTTGTTTAATGTAAATACTTTGTCCATGAGATTCGGCCACCGAAATTGTGTTGTCATAAGCTTTCCTAACAGTGGACAAAGGCGAGTGAAATGAACTGCTACGGCCTGTAAGATTCATAGTTGTAACAATGGCTCAAGCATATGTGACTGCCGGCCGCCTTTCAAATTATTCCCCTTCCCGACAGAAAAGAGGAACCCAGAACGGATTCAAGGGTTTGTAATCTACACTTCGTTGACGGTGAACCAACTTTGCATCTTGGTCACAACAACAAAACGAGAGCCTCCAAACGTCCGCCACCAACGCCACGGGATCACCCTCTTCTAGTAAGATCCAGAAAACGAGCTAAGCTAGATACATGTAGCGATGAAATACCAGTACCTGTTCTTGTTCAACGTGGTCTAATTACAAGCACCACAATACTGCAAACATTTTAGTTTCAATCACCCCAAATGGGGTCTTCAACTTCATCCCAGAGGCATGGGGTGGGCGCACCTCTGATGTCCATTTGACAAGGGAATCTGACTTTTACAACATCCTTGAGCCACATGATGCAGTAATGGCAGATCGTGGATTCACTATTGCAGAAGATCTTTTGCTTCGCAGAGCTGACCTTTTTATTCCGCCTGGGAAACATGGACAAGAACAGTTCACGAAAGCTGATGTACAGAAAACCAAGACAATAGCTAATCTATGCATTTTTGTAGAACAGGCGATCAGGTGGCTAAAAACATTCCGTATAATCAAGAACGACCTACCTATCTCTCTTATTGGTAATCTTAATAGCATTATCATTCTCTTTGCTGCATTATGCAATTTGTACAAGCCTCTTTGCAAGTAACACGTTTTTGTGCTGAAGATAGAGAGTAAAATGTGTAATTCACGAGAATACCCCTATCCCAACACGCAACCATGGAGGGAAATTGGAAATTCCAGGGGAGGGGCAATTTGCTGCCTTTTTTTAGGAGATAAACATTCATAAAAACACTACACTTTTCATTTAGAAATTCCTTACAGGTTAGGGGATCGTTTGACAAATAATTCCATACATCAATAGTATGTTCACAGGTTTACTGAAACTGATCTCCTTGCACTGATAGGATGACGTTACCACAAATATGAATAATCAGGGGCTTAGCCAGGGGGGATCAAAGAGCCGGGCCCACCTTTCTGAAAACGAATATATAGTAAATGAATGGAACAGTCAAGTCCAGAAAAAGCTTGGGCCCCTCCCTTTTTAGCCTTGGGCCCCGTGCAAGGCCCCTTTTGACAAAACCCTGGCTACCCCAGTAATAAAATTTATGTTGATGTCTAATAAGATCGGTTAACTAGTGTAGGAAGCAACTTTTTTATTAAAATGTTTTCTAATTTTGACATTAGATATCATGGATCAAATAAAGCAATGACTATGCAGTGATACATGTAGTTGTTCAATTAGATTGTGCAGGTTCCACGGATATATGATTACCTGTTCATAAAATGTTCTTAGTCAGATCCATTTTCTAGGTATTTTTTGAACAGTTTATTTTTGCAGTAGTTTCAGGGCTGATGAAAGCCAATTACTATAAAACCAGGTGAGATTTTCTTCAAGCCTATGCAAGTATGTGGCATTAAATCTGATTGTTTCCAGGTGATAGCCCTTTTGTGTGTATACAAAGGAATTGCACAATGGTCTTTTTGTTATGGCCATCTCACCCTGGACCTGTGCAAAATTCTGATGATGCTGCTGCTTTAAAGCTACTTGTCCATTACACATACATAAGTATGATAGATTATGTGCTGAGGGAATTTCATTGACAATGCTAAAAGGGTTCTTGATCTCTATACTACTGCTTTCCCACAACAAGAGCACTCTGTCAGTAAGTCTGGGGATGCTCATCAATAAAAATACCACATTCTCTATACCTAACATCCTTGTGATGTTTTTTAAAGTATTTGATGAATCCCTCAACTGCAATGGGTTCCATATCTCTGCCATATTTAAGAGCTGGTAAATTTGTAGGTGGTTTAGCTTTCCCAAATAAGCTATCAACAAGTTTTTCAGCACTTTTTTCTTTACTGACTTTCATTGATTCTACTTTAGTGAATACTCTGTAAAAGTTTGAGGCTGTTATTCTGCCCTCCCTTTGCTGGTGCCAAGCCTCATTGTCAGCCTGTCCAACAGTTATTTTCTCTATAGCATCAATTTCATCACTGGAGAGTATGTCAAACAAACGATGCGCCTTCCCTTCTTTGTATTCATTTAGGACTAGTTTGTGGAAGTCAACATCCTTCCCTGGGTGATCACGCATCAAAAACAATGTTATATCACTCAGGTATATCGGCGGCCAAGACATCATGCTCTCGCTTTCCTTTACCCAACCATCATTCAGTATCAAAGGATCTGGAACTGAGGTCCCGTTTGGCATTATGGGTATATATTATTTTGCCTTCCGTTTTTCAGTAGCAGCAATTCGTTCCTGAATAGTTGGTGTGATAGCAATGCTCATTTCTGCCGCGGCAAATACGCGGGCTACAAGTTCAGCTTTGATTCCTGAAACCTTCAAGTCTTGCTTGCGGCAGAACTCTTTCAGTTGCTCGGGTTTCCATGTCTGAATAACCTCAAAAGGAATCTCCCCACGACTCATTTCACACCTGAAGCCAAGCCACTCGACGTAATCCAATATGGCGAAGATGCAAGTCGATGCCCACTTTTCTGAGCCCGCCAACCCACAATGCCGTGCGATCCAACAGGAAGTCCAGAACTCCTGATGCGTGTATAGTTTGCTTTTCAGTGTTCTACCGTTTGCTCATGCTCAATCTGGTTTCCAGGACTTTTCCGGCCTTGAATGTTAGAAGAAGTTTCAAGGGCAAAGTCCCAGGGACGAGGCTGTGGTCATCGATCATCATGTACATGACCTATTAATTCGGTGGCTTCGCTGCAGGCTTTGTTTCTTTCTGTGAGAGCCACGGGTTTCTTAGTCTAGGACTGTAAAGAGTTTCTCTCATTAAATAAGGTTATTTATTTATTTTATTTTATTATATGGCTAGCTCCGCGAGCGGGCAAGACGACCCAAATCGCGCGCTGTGATTGGCTGCCCGAGCGGGCAAGATGGAGCCATCTTGCCCGCTCGGGACTACCCGCTGTATCTCGCAAGAAAAATTTCCCTGAAAGCCATATAATAAATCCTTTATTGACCAAGTTTGTTCGGTCAAGATGGCTGGATATTGGCCTCGTTTTTTGCGAGTTTATAGACCTCGACTTCGTCTCGGTCCATAAACACGCAGAAAAGAACTTGGCCAATATCCAGCCATCTTGACCTCACACTTGGTCAATAACCCATATTTATTATTTATTCTAAATTCGAAAGTAGCGTTCATCGTTAAGGCTGTTTCTTTATTTTTTTAGCCGAGACCTGCATATTCTCTCGATAGCTTTTTTTCATGTCCTGAAGGCAGGTGCGTAGACGGAAGAATGTAAAAATGCTACTTCGCAGCCCAAATTTTGTCCTAATCGTGTTTCCAAGCCATTTTTTGGGCCAAAATTCTGCTTCCATTTCCAGTTCTTTGTTGTGATCCCGGCAGTCCCAGTGGCCAAAATCTCATTATTTTAGCCCGTCTTGTCTTATAATTATAACCTCCCTATCAAATTGAATTTTAATTTACATCGAAAATGCATTGGTTTTTTTTTACGTTCTGGCGGGCTGTTTGATCTAGTCATAACGTATTTTTATCACAGCCTATCCAGGCCATTTTTCAACAACAATAATATTTGATCTGTGGCAAGTTACAGCTTCATTGGTGAACAGAGATTTCACAGAAAAACAATTTCCAGTAGCATAGGCCATTGAATGTGATCGTTTTACAAATCGTCTCTTTTGTGTCAACAGATATTGATGTCTTGGCTGTCGTGTATTTAAACAGGTAAGTGAAGTAAGCTGCATTCATAAACGATCAACTCGTTTCTCTGGTATCGCCGGTGAGGGAAATGCAAAGAAATTGCTCATGAGCGTCGCTTAATTTACTGTATAAGCAGTATAAGGATTACGGAATTGCTATTGGTGATTTTATTTAGCCTTGAGTTTGAAATATAAACAGTTTTTATCCCAACACAGTTGCAAATTTTCTTAGCGAAGCTTGCTTTCTCTGAACTCACACAGAGATAACCTTCTGTTCACAATGCGGCGTGTTTGTACGAAAGCAAAAATCGCTCAGATACTACGTAAATTACATCTTTGCAAATGGGTTTGCGAACAGTGAAAAACTAACATTAAGTCTATGCTGAGGCCAGAGGGATATATAAATAATATAGCTTGCTTTTAAAGGATACTTAATTATTTTCATGACAAAAGACATCAAAGTGAATGCCACATGTAAATGGGAACTAGTTCTTGTAATTCGAAGAGTTCGCCAAATTAAATTTAGCTGTAGATAATAAAGCTTTTATTCATCAGCCAGCACGAATAGGGAAAGCGTTCAAGTTTATAACACCGCGTGCGTACTTTATCGCTTTATCTCGTCTCAGGAAATATTCTTTGTGATATTGGTAACAACATCGTTTGAAAAACGAGAGATGTTGCAGATGGTCCAGCTGGAATACATAGTAAAGCTATAGGCAAGATGAAGAAAAGATTTACATTTAAAAACGCAATTTTAATCCTGTAAATGTGCACGCAGTTGAAGAGCGAAGGTAAAGGTAAAGTCTGAATACGGGCCAATTGTGGCCCATCAGGCCGTAGCTTATCCTGGTTTCTGTAGCATGAAGCGACTAGGAGTATTTCTTCTCCCCCCCCCCCCCCTGGATGGGAGGCTAGTCCATCGCAGGGTTACCCCCAGCATTAAATTCGCCGGTACCCATTTTTACACCTGGGTGGAGAGAAGCACAATAAGAGTAAAGTGTTTTGCCCAAGAACACAACACAATGTCCCCGGCCAGGGCTCGAACACGAACCGCTCGCTCCGGAGTTGAGCGCACTAACCATGAAGCCGCCGCACCTCGCAAGAACGAAGAAAAGGCTGCGGAAACAGTCTATCCCGTAAAAAAAAACCTTAATAATCATGCATGCATTTTGCCTTAACCACTTCAACTCGACACCTAAATTAGCCGGTCGGTCGGTCGGTCGGTCGATAGAAAACGAAACATTCTGTACATGGGGATGTCTTTCCTGTTTCTTGCCATTTCCACCTTCCTTTCATTGTATTTTAATACTGTTGTATTTTATCTCGAAGGCGAGAAATAGAAAATACTTAGACAAGTTCAAATATTAAAACTGAGAATTGAATTCAACGCTGTTTGCAGCAATCTCCACTCAGTGAAATAATTGAAAATTCCTCACTCGGAATTGTTCGATTTTGAAAACTTGAGCATTGGCACTCGTTATAAACTATAAACAATATGAAAAGCCCTTGTTCCTGACAATCCAAATCGAAATGAATTCTACTCCTCCCTTGTGACCTCCCGAAGTCGATTCCAGAGTGCCAAATATGACATCTTGCCAGAAACTACAAATTTCATTTTTTTTTAGCTATCGGAAGTGAACTTTTGCTAAACTACACTAATTAATTGGTACAATAGAATCAACTAATACGAGAACCTCAATGAAAAGACAAAGCAGCTATGGAATTAGCTATTAAGATATTTCAGATTGATCAGCTGTCCTTCTTTAATTTAAGGGTAATAACTTTGAAACGACGTTTTACAAAAGATGTCTCGTGAGTAGTTTGGCTTTCATTCGCTAACACTGTCTACATCCATTTGCATACAAAAGCAAACAAACATAACGATCACCTGCTCAGTGCTTGAATAGCTTAAAAAAATATCGAAAATTAGCACTTGTTGTGAAGGAGATTAGGCGTGAGGAAATAAGCCCGTCTTTTATAAAACACCGTTTACTCCTGTTGTTGGATAATACTTTAATATTTGTCATCTGGGATAGCTCTGAGGTACGATTATGCATGTAAAATTGATGCTTCATAGAGAGGAAAATTAATTGCCTTAACGATTCCAAAGATGCATTCTCTATACTAACAAATTGCGCATGTTGCACGATCGAGTTCTTTTTTTTTGATACTTTGTACTGTCATGCACGCGATTTAAATGATGTTGAATATGATCATGTTGGTGAAGGAATCAATTTAAAACTCTCCCGACTGGGCTGATCTCAATAATTACTTGCAATTTCATCGCTCTGCCTTCTATTCCATTTGCCCAAATTTAAAAACAGAATACCGATGATTGAGGGCGTTTTGTGTAGATCAGAGCAAAAGTAAACGAAATGATAACTTGTTTACTGAAAAATTAGAAAACAAGCGAAATACTTCTTCGCAAAATCAGTTTGTGCGATATTGCGAGATGCTAAAGATACAAATGATATTTAACCAGTTATGGTCCTAAAGTTTCCGATCGAAACTTCCATTCAGGTTTGCCTCACTGACTTAAAACTTGAGAAGCTAAGCGTTTCACTCTCGAAAAGTCGAAAGCGAGACAAATCAACATTGAAGTCGGAAAACAAAACCAAGAATGAACGTTAGGCAAATCTAAGGCGAACTGGGGACCATGAGTATTTTTCATGGTTTTGAATGAGTCGGTCAATTCGTAACTAAATTCAAGAATGAGACATTTTGCGTCCACTCCATCTACATGTGTCGGTGTGCTTTGAAGAAAATTAGCCCTCCAAACAATAGTTGCTATTCTTATTCAATGAGATGCTAATAAGTGGACGGGTATTCTAGAGTTTAGCCAAAATGGAGCCCCGACATTTTCATTATTGTAGTGCTGCTACTGGTAAATGTAATTTGAAACACCTTTCTGTTTTCAGACCTTTCTCAATATGAGTGGCTGTTATTCACAAAGTGCTCGCCCGTTGCTGTGGAAAACCCTGTTTCGCGTGATTTCGTTGTTCGTGCTCGCAGCATTTGGAGGGCTAATTTTCTCCGCAGTGGAACATCCCAGTGCGGTAAATAATTTAAAGAGAAAAGAAGAACTTATGGTCAGCTTAAGAGAAGACATGGCAAAGAAATTCAACATGTCCCAAGACGACTTCGACAGCTTCATTAAGATGACTGAAGACGCAATTAGTATGGATGGGCCCTCATGGGGCTATTTTGAAGGCATACGGTTTGCATTCGAAACACTGACGACTATTGGTAAGCCAAACCTAGAATTTTTCACAAAAATGGTTGTTTAATGCACTCGGTGATCAGGTCCGTTGAAGTGGGGGGTCATGATTCAATTTTTCAAGAGCTTGCCTCAGCTCCAGTGCCAGGGTATCTCATCTTCTCGCCTCTCTCGCTCCAGGAGGGGGGGGGGGGGGGAAGATGAGAGACCCTGGGAACGAGGTTGCTTCAGACGTTACTCGCCTCTTATCTGCAAACAAGTGTTGGAATATCGTTAGGATAAAGAAAATCTCTACTGTTTGGGGGTGCAGGGAAGGAAAACGTGTGCTCACTTAACTCCAGGTCTCCGATTCCCTATCCCGTATTGTTTGCCGATTCTCTGTTTACTAGAGAGTCTAACCCCAACCCTAACTCATTAAAAAATTCTCTTCATTTCATTTGTAATTTTTAGGATATGGCAGGCTGGCTCCCTCCACAAGTCTTGGTCAAATTCTGTGCGTCGTATTTGCCGTACTGGGCATTCCTATAACTATCCTGGCATTTAAATCAGTTGGTGAGTTAATCAGCCGTGGAATCAGCTCTACCATCAAAAAGATTGAAACCAAATGCTTCAAACAAGAACCGGCCAATGTGGAGGCCAAGTGTACCGCAGTCACTTGCGTGCTTATGGTAATAATGTTACTACTGGGAGCAACACTGCAAATGTATACTGATCATACTGATGATATGACATTTCTTGTAGGATTTTATTTTTGGTTTATTAGTTTCACGACGATCGGGTATGGCGATTACGCACCAGGCTTTTCTAAAACCACAGCCTCTTCCCAAAGCGGCGAGCATTCAAAGAATGCAGCTCTGAGATCATTTAACATAGCGTTTCACCTCACTTGGACCACGCTTGGTTTGTGTGTGGTTTCTAGTGCGCTTAATGCTCTGTCAGAGTTCATGGAGAAAAGGTCAACAGCTAAACGGCTTCGCAGAAAATGCTGTTCATGTTTTAAGGACGATTCTTATCGAGCTAAAAACTGTAATGGAAGAGAAGGTAGGGCTGAACATAATTACCATAGTGTGACGTACGTTTGAACGTGATTCTAGTATCTGGCAACCAGACCTCTTCGTTTGACAGGCACAATCCCTTGAAATAGATATGGAGGGAGGAACACCGGAGAACTCCGAGAAAAACCCTTGGAGCAAGGCCAAAACGAATAACAAACTCAATGCACATATGGCATCCGGGTCACATTGGTGGAAAGTAGAGCGCTCTCGTTATCACTGCGTTATCACTGCTCTTCTCATAGTTAGTCTCCTCCACTTTGCTCTTCTGAAGAAGCAGGATACAAGGTTACTCGCAAAATTAAGAAACGGGTTGATCGACAAATGACACCTAGTTTAAGATTTTTATTTATTATTCTCTCACACAGAACAAGGGAACCTAGTTTGACACGTGGGTTAAGAATACCGTGGTTTGAAGCTGATGCGCGCGTTTTTGTTCACAAAACTGCTGTGTATTTGCTTTCCTTTGGTAACGTAAGGACAACCGTAGAAACCTTCACTACGTCCCCTTATTTGATTGGTTACTGCTATCAGAGCTATTTCGGTCGATCCTCGTTTCCATGCACGACTTGACGTCAGAGGTTTCGTTGCTTAGCAACACAACTTATCGTCAGGACGTCATGCTGTCGCGATTCATTCGCAGTATTTCGAGTTTTCCTTTGGATTGGAAAATGAGATAATCGAAACCATTCGTCGAGTGCCATTTTAAGTTCTTCTTCCCCATAATTGTTTTGGGGAACAAAAATGTGAAAGCGACGATTTAGCATTTAATATTATTATTATTATTATGCATATAAACGAGATAAGAAATCCATTTAAACGGCAAAATCTGTTAATAATATAATACATCTGTGCCAAACAACGACCGCTATCTGTTTAACGTCTTCACACATACTTGAAGCAATAAATAAACACTTTACAACTTCACTGACAAATAGCACACCAGATTATAAATCTTTGCACACCGTCTTTTTAACCTGTACAAATATAGATAAATAACGTTTCCATGAACGTGAATTACAACGTCCAAAACCCATCATTAATTTTCTTGGCCACCATTTTATGAAGTAGCTGGGTTGCGCTCATCCGGGATAGCCACTTTAGGCAGCCCCACGGGGATACCCTGGGGTCGCAGATTGTTAGTCTTTTCCTTAGTAACCTGGTAACTTTCTAATGTTTCTACTCGCTATTTCTTCCTCTTCAAGTTGCTTCTTAAACTTTTTCACTTTTTCTGAATGAGGAAAAAAATAAAAGACAAAACAATAGGTGAAACGTAAAATACAAAAGTACACAAGTATGTGATGCAGGGGGGTATTGGCGAGGCGGGCGGGGGAGGGGTGGGTTTGACCATGTCATAATGAAACAAGTTATTTTGAAAATATGGGATTACACGTGCTGCATTGAATAGCTAGCCTCCTATGCGGACATTCGTTGGGTTCGTCACTCAATCTGAGTCACGACCCCAAAGACGGTCTGCATTGGAGGCTTTAAGAGAACCGTAACCTGCGATCAGGTGTCCCTTTTTTTCGCGGCGGGAAGAAACGCCGCGAAAAAACAAAGGGACACCTGATCGCAGGTTAAAAGAACCGACCTTTTCGAATCTGTTATATTTGGATGAATTAGCCGAGTAAAGGACTAAAAGCAAAGCAATTTCTTTTTCAAAAAAAAATTAGCGTAGAGTGGAACCCCGTTAGAAGATCCAGTCATCAACGGGCCAGAAATATCCAGGAAGGCCATTCTAGAGGGGTTCTTTAAATAAGAAAATGACTGACTGAACTTTTGTTCGAATCTCTAATCTTAAATCATTATTTATACAAGGTAAAGATTGAACAGGTACAGCCTGCAGAACTGGTTTGAATTTTTGCGTATTTTAGGCAAACAGGCGACAACGAGGCGAGCGCGATGCTCCTCCTCCTCGCACGTGACTCGCGTTTCGCGCTCGCTTCGCCTTCGCCTCCGTTCGCCTAAAATACGCAAAAAATTACGCCTGTTCTGCAGGCCACGTCAGGTACAATTAAATGTCTAAGATTCTAAACCTAAATAAAGTGGCCATAATAAAGTGGTTGTGATAACAAGGTGGCTGTATAGCGGGTTCCACTGTAATATAACACAAGGAGAACAACAACACTCACCTCGAAGCTCTGTAATTTTCTCGCTTTCTTTAGCCAGTAACTCGTCCAACTGCCTCACATAGTCTGTAAACGTTATACGTTTATTAGTTAATTCCCTGCGATCAATGATTTACCGTCTTCTGCGTGCTCTTACATATCGGTCCTTGCCAACCAAAAACAGCCACGATAAACAAAAAAAGGAAACACAAACAAACAAGAAAAAACAGCACAGCCAAGTTGATAAAAAGTACGAGACATTACCTTCAATGTTATAATCAACATCCATGTCCACTCTCTCTATCAAATTAACACGTTCTTGTAAAAGAGTCTTGGCCTCCTGGTGATCAAGAACGGTCAGGGTTTAACAAAAAAATGAACTCCTCACCTTACACTGTTTTAAATTGGACACCAGTCTGTGCAATTGGGAGAAAGGGAAGGTGTAGAAGGGCTTATATTTGGTCGTCAAAAGATCTCGATATCACAAAGATTTATACCAGAATCCCACTTCCTCAATACAAAAAAAAAATATTGGAAAATATTATTGATTCCAATAGATTTCCCAGGCCACCTTGCACTAGGGTGACTCAACAGAGTTCCACCCCGTCCCCTCCCCCCTCCACGACTTTCCTCAATTTTTCCCTCACTCAAAAGATGTCTGAGACTGGGCCCGAAAAATTTCATACTAATGACGTAACTTTACAGAGATCTGTGTGACGTCTCTGATTGGTTGTTTCTCGTTTTTGAATTTTCGAGCGCAAGTTACAACTCATCGGAGCCGCCATACCGATCTCGAAAGTTACCTCATCACTATGGAAATTTTCGGGTCCAGTCTCGAGTGGGAATGAATTGGGTGTATGGGGAAAAACGTCTGTTTTTTTTTAGTTTTGAGAATTATTGCCAGAAGTTTTTAAAATCAACTCACTTCAATGTTGTTCCTGTCGTCATCCATCAATTTATCTTCAGCATCTTGTAGCTGCGAAACGGCTTCGTGGAAGGTGTACAACTCTTGAGATTGTTCACCAGAACCCTGGAAAAAGAAATTGAAACTAGATAAAAAGAAACGAGGGAAGGGAGGGAGGAAAAGAGAGAGGGAGGGAGCTAGAGAGATAGATAGCTAGATCACTTTATTTATACACGGTAAATTCCACTCAGTCGTATACAAACAAAATACCTACAAATGTGAATATTAAAACTATATAATCGTTATAAAATAAAAGCCTAATCTAAACGACGGAAGGAAGGAAGAAACGGTCACTTGACATGGAATACACGTACGCTGTGGTTACAAAGGAGCGCGAGATCCACATTGTTGACATGTCGGCCATCAGACAAAGCAGGCATTTCTCCAGGACTCGTGTCATCTTCACTTCCATTAGACGCTGCTGGTTTTTTCTTTGCATTGCTCTCAGGACCAAGCTCTTTAACTCTGCGGAAGTAATAAACATGGCGCTCAATGTTCTATTTTGCAAAGTCTGGTCACTTTGTTCACTCTAATGCTAACAATGGACAGGGCGATCCGGAGGGGGCTGCTTGTCGGAAATTTTGAAAAGAACCTCTAGGAAGTATCAAGATCCGAAATTGTTTTCACCTCTAAGAGACACCAATTCTAAAACAACAATTAATATCATGTCATATTGTCTCAGTTCAATACTCTAAAAGGTACAGCAGAAGATCCTGTTGTACACCTTTTAAGGCTGAAGAACCTAAGAGGTACCAAAACTGCTTTCTTAACCCCTGAAAAGCACGACGAGAATCATCCGAACTAACCTGTCGGCATAACGAAGAGTGTTTAATGTGTGTTCACAGCAACTCATACCAGGTGATATCATAGCGATCTGTAAACACAAGTATATATCATTAAAAAACAACCCTAAGAAAATACGCGCGTTGATTGGTTGAAGATCGTGTTTCTATTTATCATGAGCTTGAGATTTCTACTGCGTGATAGTTGCGCCCTCGTCAACTACCACCCATGGAAATCGAGAGCGAATAATCTAATTGTTTTAGTATAGTCATTCAAAACTTTATCGAAATCCTTCTCAAAGACGCTTCGAAAACGCCAAGAAGCGACAGTCATTTTGGTAACAAGGGCACACTGCTATGCTACTCACTATCTATCACAGAATAGATAGTGAGTAGCGTAGCCAATCAGAGCACGGCATTCTTGAAAGAACGCTAGTAAGTTTATACCAAAACTTGATAGAAAGAAGGTACATGTTTTCTGTTTCTTTATTATTAAAAGGTTACCAAATCCCTCTCGCTAATGTTTAGTATGGGTGGCGGGAAACAATGCACATGCTTGTAGATTAAGCAAAGAAACGCACCAAGAGCGACGAATCTTTCCATTAAGGGTAGAATGATTTCATGAGCTTCAGTTGTGGAAACACTCAATAAAATTAATCTAGGATAACTTGACTGTTGCTCAGTGAACAAAAACAACCACAATAACAAAATTACTCACCATACAAGTCTTGGATTTCTCGCCGATGAATGAATCTCTCAGAACCTGTTTGATTAAGACAACAAAATAATTGACATCCCAAGCTTCTTCTTTGGAGAGACTAGTGGAGGTACAAGAAGACAGTGAAGAAAAACTGTATTGAATTGGTTTACCACTAAATACTCGAAAACAACGTTTTGCAAAAATGTGTGACAAGTAGTAATGGAATGTGTGACAATTAGTAATGGAGTGCGTGACAGTTAAAAATGAAATATGACAGTATTCGTTACCTGTGTCAGTTTGCTTGCTCTAAAGGGAAGATGGGCTCCTTTACGTCCAAGAGCTCTGATACATTCCTAAAAGATGAACAAGACCTTCTGTTGGCACGATTTTTAAGTGACTTTCAATTGACTTCTCTACAAAGAAACAGTAACAACTTCAAGAGAAGTATTGTACAAAACCAACCAACCTTTAAAGCAAGTAAACTCTTGTTGATTTCGGCGCCTTCGAGGCGTGTCTGTCTGTCAGCGGTCGATGTGTCAGCTCCTCTTTCATTTCCTTATTAAAGCCAAAACAAACACACATCTGAATCACAGGCACTAAACAAAATCTCAAGTTACTTTCCATACTATACCTTCTTGTTGCATTTTCATTCTGTACTACATATGGTCTCTAACCCAATCAAAATTCGAGGCAAAAACACGTTAAGCCCTGTTCAAACGATCGCAGCTCGTTAGAAACGCAACATATCGCAACATTGTTCGGTACAATATGCTACACGTGTTTGGCCACCCTGTTGCGGCCTGTTGCGATATGTTGGGTGTTGCCGGCTTAAATTTGACCTTTTTTTAAACTTGAGCCAACAACCACTAACACGTCGCAACAGGATGGCCAAAAAGCGCGCAACATGTTGCACCCAACATTGTTGCACTGAAATGTTGCAATCGTTTGGCTGGGGCTTTATCACTGACAAACGCGGGAGAAATGTGTAACCGTAAGGAAAAGCGGGAAAATTATATCAAGATCGCTTGAACGCTCCTGATTGCTAAAACGAACAAGGATAGGGCAGATTAAAGGGACCTAGTCAGCCACACCTTTGTTTTTGTTTACATGCGAGAATTTGGCTATTATATTTTATTCGGAGCCTGTCGAAACGAAGAAAAATCACTGTAAGACTACTCAAGAAAATTCTACATACCTTCAGGAACACAGCTTACAGTAAAACAATAACATTTCGCTTCACCGTACTATATCAATAATTTCGATGGCATCGAAAATGGTGGAGGCTGACTAGGGTCCTTTAACGATCTTGGATGTTCAGTGACACCTACTTTTTTTTCAGAAACAGATTTCATTTACAATTATCTCCACATTGTCCAAAAATGAACAAAAAAATAAATGTGGGAAGTTAAAAAATTGAAGATTTCTGTCCACGGGACATGGAATCCTGCCATCTTGCGGCTGCAAGGCGCGTGAAACTATGGTCGCTAAATGCGAACTTGTTCTATGAGGAACCTCACCAGTTGACTAAATTCACTTAATAATACACATGAAAATATTACTCGGTTGTTATTGGCTGAGAGCAGTGCAGTTCAAGTGTAACACCAGTGCAAAATGTGCAACACCGGTGCAAAAAGTTGAACACCAGTGCAAATTACACATCGTAATTCTGGAATATGATTTACTGAAAGACAATAAGAAATTTTGTAGGCCAATGATTATCATGTAAAGCAATGACAAAAATTTTGTACGGAAACTTTGTAAAAGGTTTTCTCGAATGCGAGAAAAATGGCTTCAAGAAACATCTTCTGGGACTTTTTCAGCGGGAATTTTTTCATGTTTGTATTATTAAAAAGTAATCATACGGTTTGTCTTGTTCAAATTGAAATTAATTTGCACTTGTGAGCTTTTGGAAAAACTCACTCGTACAAATTAATTCCAAATTGAACTCGAAACCGTATGATTACCTATACTAGGTCCATTTAAACCATATTTGGCAGAAAACATTTCCCTTCAAAGCTCTAATTGCAACATTTTGAGACTTGCAGCCCATGTGGTCTTCCTCGCTAACGAAGTCCGATTTACTCAGATTTTGGTGTTCTTCCCGGCATGTTCTTTCCAAAACGAAGTCGGTGACCCCCAATTTTTTTTTTACATTTCTAACATCGCTAACTCATCATCTTTCAATGATAAAAATTGTAAGAAAAAAAATCAATGTTAGAAAAATTTCGCGCGAACGTCCTTAAGTGCACGAGGTGCAAGAAGGGGCGGGGGAGGGGGGGGGGGGATTAGTGCGAGTTAGTCGTTTTTGTAAACACGCATGACTAGTTACCTGCTAAATCTATCAGCGAGAATTTGCCATACAGTTGGCCTCCGCCGCCGTCTTTCCTGTAGCGTCTATGAGCAGACATATACATTATATCATCAAAATTTATTATAGCAATGTAAACCACCAACATAATATCTCCCATTTTATTTTAAGTCACAGATTAATCGTACATAAAAATTAAAAAGACACTTATTGACACTATAAAACAATCTAACCTCTTTCTCAATATGATCTGGAAAACAGCGTGTGACCTAGACGAGTTTTGGTTTGCTGAGGTTTGTCCAGATGTTCTGTGAAAAAGAGTCAGAAAAGTTAAATTCAGTTTGTAAATACAGTCCCTATCGCATCGTTAACTGCCCTTACCAGTTGTTAATGATAATTTCTTTCTTTCAAGATACCGGAAATTTCTTTAGCGGACGTTACGCGCGAAATGATTGACGTTTTAGTTGTAATGAAGTTCCCGGATTAAAAAAAGGAGCGCTAACGCCATAAAAAGGAAAAAGTTGTTGTGGTTTTTTTCGTCTGGGGAAGTTTTGGAAATTTTGGAGCTTTTTGGAACCTAAGGCGAAACACCAGTGTCTTACTGGCGAATGATGTTCAATGGCAAAATTGTCAATCTTTCTTCCTTTTATTACTAAGACATCGTCATTTTGAGCTATGAAGTGTGTGACGAGATAAAGGGTCTGTTTTTAACACGAGAGGGACAAAACAAGTAAATTTTCAGAAAGTCCGGGATAGAAACACCCGATGATCTAAAGCGAGATAGAGAATCTGCTGATGGGATTACAGACCAACCTCAGGGTTCGACCATCTCTCCTCAGTTAACGACCAGTTTTCCAAAATAACAAAAATTGCCGGGTCAAATCACTACTATATTCAGTTGGACTCTCTTGTAGGCGACCACACCTCGTAAGCGACCGCGACTAAAGCTAAAAGTTTGAAATTTTCTATTCTCTTTTACCTCCTGTAAGCGACCATTTGACGGACAATAGTGCAGAAATTGGATAATCATGAAAGGTGTTGTAACATTATCGCT
>CM042757.1:24823617-24826117 GCA_022496165.2 Catalaphyllia jardinei | reverse complement strand
CGCTCTGTGGATACCATAAACAGGTCATCACACATTCAAGTCAATGATTTCAAAAGCACTTACAAAATAATCTAGTTATTGAGCAATTCTGCACAGCTATAAATTTAAGAACAAGATATTGCTCACAACCAAATTTTTTACTGGACATCGATTTTTAAACATTTTGCTCGTAAGATCAGTGTTTACCTTCTTTCTTCACGATTCTTTTTTAAACGCTCAATCTCCTTTACACAATTAGAGCGTCTTCTGTTCACTGGAAAAAATAACGAGGGCCAGTAAATTAAATTAATTTCAGATAACTTATACAGCACAGAAAGTGCATCACAAAGATGCTGCTCAAATGATGAAATTTTATTAACTGTAGAAACTCTAACAACAGTGTGAGGACCTCACAAAACTGGACTTAAGGTTTAAAATTCAGACAAGAATCTGTACACAGGGTAACTCCTCTGATAGGTAATTGAAAGGACAGATGCTCCTAATTAAAAGCCATACAGTTACAAAGTTAATGTGAATAAATCATTAATATATGCAGATTTTAGTGGCAATGAAGTGACACACACTAAAAGTGAAGTTCCTCCTACATGAACATCTCCTTCTCTAAAACAGGAAAAAAACTTTCAAGAACCAAAAGTAAATTATACATATCGTCATTCGCCATTTTTTTAAAAAAAATTTTTGTTCAATTGTGTGACTTTTCGTAGTTTAGAGCAAGTATGTGGGAGTACAAATAAAGATTGTTGTTGTTGTTCTATAGATGTCATTTACTATAATCCTGTTATTAAAACTGAACACACTTTACCTGGGTAAGACTCTGCACTGTCCTTTATTTGTGCCAAGTCCCCTTGTGAGCCACTATCATCATCATTAGCAAGGTTGAGTGCCATAGGACGTTCAACTTTGGCTGCAAGTGAGTAAATGAGTTGACCGTCATTGACAAAGTTATATCAAACAGTTGGAAATCATTTATTAATTTCTGAAGTTTCAGACTAACAACCTGATGGTGGATGAACTTTAGGTGAAGGAGCACTGTGATTTTCATTTCTTGCATTCTGAAGAACAGAAAAGGAAAAAAGTTAACAAGTTCAGTAGACATTCAAAACACACTCAGTTTTTACACAAAATACAATGTACCATACACAAATCTTGGGACAGCATGTTTATTACCTCCACGCTACCGGGCATTCTTCATGATGGCCTATACTTTACACATAACCTAATCATATTCACTTCAGATATTTAGCTCTTAATCAACCAACTCAAAGAAATATTTAAATGCTTCTTTGGTTGATTAATAACTATTCACTATACCTTGTTAGTAGTTGGTGTCGTAGATATCCTTTTATTTGATGGAGTGGGTTTTTGTTTTGGTTGAACTACAAGAGTTGGATTGAGGGCAAAGATCTGATCGACTTCAATCTGCATTTAATTTAAAGAAAAATATGTAACCCGTTACTGTCAGTAGTGATCACAGTCATGCACTTTAATGGTTTAATGTTCAATAAAAGTGCTTATTATATCTCTAAGTTAGTACACACGCTATGATTGGTCAATTTAGCGGGCCATACTCTCCCACCTGGCCCGCTAAAATTTAAAGTTGTTTGTGTTGCTACACTGTTGTGTGATTTATCGCCAAAATTTCTTAACTTATTTAGCAAATAAAAGTTTAAAACTTTCTTTTACTCTAAATTGTGTGCATAGGCATAGTAATGACTTAAAAACGATTTCAAATTGACTTGTTTTGCTTTTGACCTGCTTCAGAAATTTGAAGCTGTTCCTCATGGATAAAAATTGTTCCCGAACTCGTCAGGCACATGATAGAGATATAATAAATATCTTACCAACCTTGTCTTCTCAGTCTGTGGTGTAAGTTATGGATCCTCATTTTTCCCCCTACGAATGGCCTGCGAGCTTCGTGCTTGGGCCATACATGTAAATCGAAGGGGAAAAAACTTGGTCTGTAACTTAAAGTACAGACCTCGAACTCAGTTTAACTTAGTAAGAGGTACATGTATTTATAATCCATGAAATATTTTCGCTCCTGCAATTGGTCAAAACATGTTACATGATTGAATATTCCCCAGCTAGAACTGAGGAATATCCGAGATTAGTATATACAGTAAACACCCGCATATAAGAACACATGATTTCGGAGGTCAGGCTGATTGGGTTCTTATTTAACTGGTGCTTAGTGACAAATCAGCCTCAAAGTATTCTTAAAATTTCCTTACTGTCATTTCTATTTTAGTAATACGGGTACTACCCAAAAATGCCCCTAGATAAACGCCCCATGTACTCAACTTTTTTTTTTGTATTTGTAGAAAAATCAATTTTACAGTAGAAACATCAGTACAGTACTCAATACAAAAATACGACCACTTGACAGCTTATAGAGTCATGAATACCACCAAATAATCACGTTTTTTTATGTAATTATGACTGTCACACCTTTTCCATTTTATAAGAACATACTGAATTTTTTACGCTGATCTTGTTCTTA
>CM042757.1:24818226-24823217 GCA_022496165.2 Catalaphyllia jardinei | reverse complement strand
GGAAGAGGAAAACAAAGGAAGTGTTCCAAACCCTTTTGGCCAGGATTTCAGATCACTAAACTGGAATTTGGTAAATATTGTGCTGGTTTCTAGCAGCGTGAGGAAAATGTGCTCTATTGAAAATATGCAATTTGTTTTTACCTCTTTCCCTTTTGTTTCTCCATTCTCATACCACTCTACTGTAACACTCTTGGTGTCCAGGTTTACGCCACTAATCATAGATGAGTGGATGCGGCCTACATGTACAACAAAAAAGTTAATTTATAACTTAAACAATCAAATTTTTAAATGCACTAGTTAACAGTATGTAGCATCCAGTATTTATTCTGACTATCATCTATTTTTCACTATCCTCATATCATTTGTAAAAAAGTCAGATTTTAAACAAAACTTAAGTCTGGTTAATGGATCAGTCAATTCACCCAAATCAACCATGGTATTTTGCTAGTTATAATTATATAACTAATTATATAATAATTATTTTATTATTTTTACTTTGTTTTTTTTTTCACTTGTAGTTGAATTATTCTTTTTGGTAGTCTAATAATCAAGTAATAAGTTAAAAAGTAAGGTCTCTTCAACAAATACGATATAACATGTTGCTTATAATTCCATGCGGCAAGCAAACGTCTAACTTGAAAAAAGTCCACCTGACCCTTTTCAAGTTTTAGATACATATGCCACACTATCATGATATTGCCTCTTTTAAAAATTGCATTTCCTATGGTCACATATCCATAACTGTACCAGAATATCGATATAAATAATGAACAAAACCTATCAACCTAAATTTCAGTAAATATCAATGATATTCAGCAACATGACAAAGGGAAACAAACATAATGAAATATGGTTTAGATGGCATCTTGTTCAGTTTGGTATAGCAAATATGGTTAACAAAATAAAATGTAAATAAATTAAGCCACATTTGTGGCTGACTGACAGTAAAATCCATTCGATAGAAAAGAGATTTGAGTCAAATTTGTCTCACAATAGACAAATCTTAAACATTAAAATCAAAAGGGTTTGTTTCTTAGTTATTAAAAATGACGACTCTGACAGCACTTAAAAGATATACCAAATTTGAATGAAGGCCTATCATCCTTTTCTATTGTACGTGTTAATGAATGTACACATGTCTATTTTATTTAGGCTGCTTGTCTAAGGTAGGTAAATAATTATTTCGTACGCCTGGGCGATAATTTAAATTCAAATCTTCTTCTTTAAACAAAATAATAAGAGTCGCGTAACTAGGGAAATAAGTAAAAAACATTTGATGTTTATAGGTAAGACGGCGGACATTGACGATCAACAATTATATAAGTTTCTCCGCTCCCACCCATGGAAGCCTTGTCAGGTATATGCATACCACAAAGCTCTGAACGAAATCAATGTTGTTACACTTAATTCTCTCACAGGAGAAATACGCAGTCAGGGGTCTACATTAGAAAAACTGAGTCTTGAAGGATAAAAACTTGTTGAAAATATATCTGATACATTGAGCAAGACTTCACTGTACTTACCGTCGGTTCGTTGGATGTCAACTTTGATCCCCACAACAAGTTTACTATATTTATCCATGGCGGTCTTGGGCCTGCTGTTGTTCAATTCAAAGTAAATATATTATCTATGGTGAAGGGATCTGGGGTCCTCGAGTTACTCATTCGTTTCCGTATTTAGATTTTCCGCTCAAATTCCTAAATTCTCGACAAGTTCAAAAAATTTCCATTTAGATTAGCAACTGAGCCTGCTCCTGCACAGCGGTAATGCTTTAGAAGTATCTACGTTGTATAAAGGAAATCGTACCGTCTCTTCTAACCAACGGTGTTTCGCGCGGGAGGGCAAAGCTCGGAAAAATTCTTCAAGAAATTGAAAGCTCGCAGATTTCAGATTTCAGACAGGGCTTGTCCACATGCAAATTCTCAAACCTTCTACTCGGGTTTAGAGACAGCTGCATTGACGAGTGTCACGGCGTGGGAAACCAACCTGTCTCAAACGAGCAAAACGAAATATGATGTTTTGTCGAACACTCAAAACCATCCGGTATCAAAGCATTAAGATCTTGATCCAAAAACCACTTACAGCAATGCCACTGCACTTAACTAAAATTATACAATATGTTGTTCGATTCTATTGGGGAGATCAATTATTTTAACACAGGAGGTGGGAAGAAATTAAAAACTCCATGTTTGGCACAGACGATATACATCCGCCATGTTGCAATTAGACATACTCATGCCCAGGCTCTTGAAAGTCCAAACATTTTACCACAGCGACGGATAAAAGAAACTACAGTAAAGAAAGACCTTAATTTTGCAAGGACCACCGTGACAAAATGGAAGTGCCGGATCTAATTCTGTAACACCCTGAACAAGGAAGGCTCTACCTTCCAAAATATTGAAAAATATATTCCCATACTTGGAAGGAATGTACAGCTATCACATCAGCTTTGCTAATTTTCGTCTAAAGAAAGACCCCCCACCCACCCCGTCTCAGCCCCCACCAAAAACGCAAAACGCTAAAGAACAGGAAATGCACTTGTAACACGATGAGCGTAGCTACGGAAAATTTATTCTCATTTATATCATCATTTTTAATTAGTTCAAAGTTATTTCATGTTTAACTTTTCCACAGACTTTTCACCAGTCCCTTAGACATGTGACTCATACTGAGAGGCTCCCAAGCAAATTACTTTCTCGGGAATTTTTCATTGAGTTTTTTTTAAATAATATTGTAATTCTAATCCTCTCGTCATCACGCTATGCATAGATTTTGTTTTATTTTTAAAAGTTCAGATTTTGAAAGAATTTTCAAAATATGGAAAAATTCGTAATTTTCTGAAAAAAGGCATGAGTTTGAAAAGGGAACGCATAGCTATGTTTCCAATGTCGGTTTCAATTGAAACTCGTCGAAAAAAGTCGATTTAATGAAAAACCGTGTTTTATGCTAAGTTTAATAAGTCTTAAAATCTTCTTTTGGTTCTTGGTGATATTTTTTTCAATACACTTTTATAGTCAAGAGGTCGTCCTTTGTCCGTCTGGATCTCTGTTGTAAGTTCACAGATGAGTTGTCACTGGCCAATATGTTAACTCTCAAACGCAAACTCTTAGTTTATACAACTTGTACTGACTTTCTTCGCGCTACAGAGCAGAGCTATGTGGAACTAAATGATGTAACAGAGAATTAACTCTGAAGTGTAAATTTTAGTGCTAATTTAACCCATGAATAACCCACTGGGTGTTAGCCCTAGTAAAGGGAATCAGGGAACCACACGAGGTAAAGAAAAAATCTTTTGACCTCGGTGGGAATCGAACCCACGACCTCCGGAATAGATCTACCGTCACTCTGCCGACTGAGCTACGCGGTCGGACAGAGAACTAGTCAGCTATATCGATCTACAACTTCTTTTCTCTAGTCATGCTTCAAACATCACGTATGTCTGCCTTGCGTTATGAAGCTCTGTGATCTGTGCCCCATGTTTCTAAACGTACCAAGTGGACGACTGAACACAGCCTACCGAACTGTTCGGGATGAATAGCCAATCACAACAAATGCAAACAGCACAGTGAGCCAATCAGAACTTGAAGTACTCGGCAATCACATCCATCTCGTGCCACGCGCGGGAAATACGCACTAGTTGACGCATTCACGCTTGATTTTAATTTTGTTCCTAATTGGAGGAACAGCAGATTTACTCTGATTGGTCACAGCTTTTTCCAGTCTTTCTTTTCAGCTTCAGAAGGTGTATATCTGGACTGTGGTAGACTGGGTCTTGTTGTTCCTCTGGGATTTCTTCCACTGTAAAGTGTTCTCTCACAAGCTGATAAATAAAAAGAAAAGTCCTTTTTTCATTTAAGACCAATTTGCTGAGCAGAAAAACTGAAACGTTTTTTGTAAAATACGTAAACAAAGAAAGGCTGAGGATTGAATAATATTTGCAGTCATTACTCTCTTACACAATGTATGTCGATATTACGACCCTCACATACTGAGCTTGGACTACAAACGTGACAACAATTAAGTTAAACTACGATATGCAGTGAAGAGACTTAACCTGATTGAATTTTTTCTCCAACATTGGTTTATTGCCAGTTTCTCTTTCCTCGTAGCTTATCAACACAGTCGTATTAACGTCACTCAGATCACAGAGGGTCGCCACAAGAGGATCTAAGGACTTAAACAATAAAACCACTTAATGGACAGAACTATGCTGATCGCTTGTGAAGCACAACATCATACAAACACCTTCACCTGCATAAAAACAGTTGATACAACTGCAATTTTGAATACCAGTAGTTTACCAATATCCAGATTTGATTACCTGTTTTCCTTGCACAACAAGAATTGCTATTGCCAAAGTCTTTGCATCACATTTACTGGACTTTTCTTTCTTTCCATTACTAATTCTAGTTATTGTTTTCTAACAGCTTAATTTTACTACTTTTTGCACTATTTAGAACTGTCAGTCATAACAAAATATAATTCAGGGAACCTGGTCAAAACATTTCTGTAGCCCATGAAAAGGCGTTCGATTGGGTGAAAAAAGAGGTGAGCAGAGAAAGCCGACAGAAGTCTGGTAAGGAAAAAATTATCACTCACCTTGCTTTTCTTGCTTATTTTTTCACACTCATTGACTTGCTAACCTTTAATACCAATTTTTTTCTACCCTTGCATGAAGCCTGTTTACAGTTTCTTGCAGTTCTACCACTAGAAATTATTTCGTATTAAGACATAATCATAGTTAAAACTATTTTCAAGCTATTTGAACATGTTTTTAATGGTAATTTCATCTTCTCCTCAACTTTCTCACCTCTTCATAATAAATGCAATCAGCAACTAAAATTAGATCTGCAGAAGGCTGAAAAGCAGACACATCTTGTCCCCTAAAATACAAAAAAGCAGAATTTTGCTTGCTTCACATCCATCCACTTTTTTGAAAAGGCTTTATTGACAAAACCATTACATTACAAAAATTGCAAATTAACTACTTA
>CM042757.1:24805726-24813226 GCA_022496165.2 Catalaphyllia jardinei | reverse complement strand
GAGCCTTGCGTAATTTCCCATTCAAGTGTTTTTGAAATTGACGATATTTCTGCTTGTCACCTGGGTTATTTGATCTCTTGCAGTTGTTATATAATCTTGTCTTCTTCCTTAGCATTCTTTTTAAATCACTTGTCATCCATGGGCTATCACTCCATGAACCCAGTTTCTTTATAGGGACTCTCTTGTGTAAGATTTCCATCAGACCAGTTTTAAAAAATTGCCAGTTATCCTCAACAGAATAATCTATAGGATTTCTAGCAAAGAAGGTTTTGCTAAGCTCTGCAGCATCCATTCTCACCTCATTAAAATCAGTATTACTGAATTTAAATACAGATCCTAGCTTTTTCTTGATCAATTTAATTGTCAGATTTAAATCAAAGGATACTGCTGAGTGGTCACTTATGCCTTCTGAACTATGAACATTGGATACTAAGTCAGGATGGCTAGATAAAACAAGGTCCAATATTGACTCTCCTCTGGTTGGGAAGGTCACTAATTGTGTCAAACCAGAGTTTTCAACAATGCTTAACATCTTTTGATTCAAAGATAGGCCATATTGTGGATTTGGAGATACTGAAGACTGATTCCAACTAATATCTGGTACATTAAAATCACCTGTAAGTATAACACGTGGACATGATCCATTGGATTGAAGAGAAAGCAAGGAGTTTTCAAGCTCATCAAGAGCACCTTCTTGGGATCCTGGTGGGCGATAAACTGACGCTAAATACAGAGGTTTTTGCTTGACAAATTCTAATTTAACCCATATGGCTTCAGAATTACTATCAAGTTTTGGTTGTTGTGTTGCAATAATTGTATTATGGATAGCAATGAAACCCCCTCCACCAGGATTGTCATCTATTCTGTCTTTACGAAAGATCTCATAGTCACATGGGAAAACTTCACCATTGGAGATTGATGGGTCCAACTTTGATTCAGAGCCTAAGATAATATGAGGTTTCTCAGAATCAATCAGGGTTTTAAGAAGGCCACTTTTATACTGACTTCTGATGCTGTTACAATTTAGACTCAGGACTTTCAGCTTGGTTAGAGTGTTCTTGTTTGAACGTTTCTTCTCTTTAGATCTATCATTCGGAGGTGTAGTAAAAGATGACTGCTGTGATAATTCCTGAGATAATATTTCCAGAGACGAAAATGAGTTAAATGAGTCTAATGAGGTCTCAAATAGCAAGTCAGAAAAACTGGGTAGCCCACAGTCCACACACATCCAGGTACAAGACGAATTAGCTAGGATCTGGTACATTTCGTCCCCAACGGAGCAGCACTTCGTGTGATACCACAAATCACAATAATAACAATAATAATAATAACATTTATAATGCGCAAATTCCATAAAATGTTCAAATGCGCATAACAAGATTAAAAACGGAATAAAAAGGTTAAAAAGCTAAAATTACAATTAAAAGCAAACTTACAATGATTTAAAAAGCTAAAATTTCAATTAAAAGTAAAACTTACAATAATAGAAACAACTATGATAAAAATGCGAGGCGGAATAAGTGAGTTTTTAGCTTGGCTTTAAAACTACTAACTGTGTTGGCGCTTCTTATGTTAAATGGTAGCGCATTCCAAAGTTTCGGTGCTGCACAGGTAAAAGAACGGTCACCTAGTGTAGCTTTTGATTTAAAACGAGGATAACTAAGTAAAAATTTATCGCTAGAATTCCTTAGATTATATTTAGATGGCAGCCTAAGAGAAATAAGAGATGACAAATAAGTAGGAGCTAAAAAATTAAGAATCTTAAAAGTAATTTTAAACTCGATTCTGTATTTAATCGGTAACCAGTGTAGTTCGTAAATAAGAGGCGTCACACGGCAAAATTTCTGTTCTTTAAAAATCAGTCTGGCGCAGGCATTCTGTACTCGTTGCAGTTTATTTAACAGGCAATCTGGTAGTCCATAAAGACGACCATTGCAGTAGTCAAGGCATTGTATCCCTAGATCATTTTCTAATGATTCATTTACTCAAGCCAATTGCAATCATGATTATTATTTTTATAGTTTTTATCCAAGGACAATAAGAGACTGGAACTCTCTACCAAGCGGCATTCGTACCAGTGTAAATTTTTCATCATTTAAAGATCACTGTTTCTCAGTTATTAGAAATAATTGACCGCTGTAATTTATTTCATTTTATTATTATTATTATTTTGATATTATCTTCCTTATTTATTTGTATATATGTATTTTTCCTATTTGTCAGAAATAATTTTATCATTTGAAATTCTAATATATTATTGTACATAATTTTGCAAGTTTTTTATTATTATTATTATTTTTATTTATATTGACTTGACGCGAAAGCGTTGTCAATTAATAAATGTAGATGTAGATGTAGACGGGCCCCATTCCCATGAACACACATTAGGAGTTGGAATACATACATACATACTTTATTTGGAATCATCATCGTTTTACTGAAATTGAAGGTTTCCCTGAGCAGAAATTTTTTCCTGGGCTTTTATGTTTATATGTCTAGATGATTTTTGTTTTGCTAGTCACACGCAGTCCTGGGTTGCGCAATCCATAGGGAAGATTATGGATAATCTTCGCGCAACATCCATATTCGTGTAGTCGTGCAACGCGTTTTCTTACATAGCCCGAGTCGTGTGGGCTCAAAGGAGTCATAGAGGCTACTTAAACTAGCACATTTTGCAGGAGACAGTAGTTAGAGCATAGTTAAGGTTAGAATCGACAACGATTCGACGAGTTTCTGGATGAAAATTTGTGTACGCTAAGGCATGTGGTAGATAGATGTGGTCACAAACGACAGTTTGAGATTTCGCTTTTCAGTGTACTATAGACTTCATGAAACATCAAGCAGAATGAAAATTATTTTATTAAAATGCATTACAAGCTGAAACCTGGCTTCTGTGAAATTTGTGTTTTATTGGCTCTCACACAAAACTAATGAGATACTAAGCTTGAAACACAATTCACATTTCGGAAAATTTGATGGTACGATGAGACACCAAAGCCTTGCTAGTGAACGATCTATTCCTACTGTCATTAGTGCCAGTGCACATCACACGCTGTCAACATAAAAAATTGGTTCCAAGAATTTTGATTCGGTACCAGGACTGTTCCACCTTTGTGACAAAGTATATGAGTCTCCTGGCCCGCGGCTTGTCTAAATTTATAATTTCGCATTAAAGGACTCTACGCTTATCATCATTATCATCATCATCATTTCCTCATCGAAAAAGTTTATTACATTAAGTGTTTGATTTTGTTTACAGTAGAAATTATGTACAGATTTAAGGGTTCTTATATTAAATCACAGTTCGCCGCCATGCTCGTGTGGAAGGATAGAGTCGCCGACATTCCTGCAAGCAGCGGGTGTTTTAAATTCCATAAGGTATTCACATCTGCTTGGTTCTGAGACCTGAAACAGCTCGTTTGTTGAGCCACATCGAAGGTTTATCTGCAAAAAAGCGCATGATGATCAATGAATATCGAAACTAGTTGGCCAAGAATGGAGGTAAAATTCCGCGATAAGGGTGTTATGTTTGCAAAGAACGCTATAGTCTACATGCTTCATGTGTTATGCCATACGAGACACACAGATCACATTTGCCTTTTAACGTCTCGCGCACTGCTAATACACTGCATGTTCCTTGCGCTATGACTTTCGAAGCACCCTGAAGCTTTTTTCAATAACTAAATAAAAAGATTACAAGACTCTTGCGAGGACCTCAAAAAACAGCAAGAACAAAAGCAGCTCGTAGCCATGCAAGTTACTAGCTTACCACAGCGGATCTACTTGGTCCGTTCCAGCAGCCTTGTCCTCCAGAATACTTCATACGACTGTACTTGTTTGGATCTCCTGTCCACTCGCCCCATGTGCTAAAATACGGATGACATGAGACAACATAGATAAGGACAACTATTATCTCTTTAATTTGCTAGTAACATTAGGATGCCTAGAATTCATTTAGGTGTGTTACAATTTCTTTCACCCTAAGTACAGAATTTTTTTGATGGATTTACAAGAATTTTGACTGTGATTTTCAAAAGTACACGCCTTACAGCATAAAAAGGGCGTTCTGGTTAGCGTGATGGTCTCTGGGTTTGAGCACAGGCCAGTGTCACTACGTTCACGATACATCTAGTCTGCGTTACACGCGTAAACGGGGTAAAAGTAGGGGAAGCGAAAAATGCGAGAAAGAAGGGGAAGGAATCCTGGCCTTCTACTTCTACAGTATTTTCGCTATCCCTCCCTCTCACTCCCTTTTTACGCCTGCTACGCAGACTACAATGCTTTTATTTTCAAGTAGAATGATTTAGTACCGGCAATCGCGATACTGATACTGGAGGGGTAGCCTGTGTACAGGCTGCTGGCAGGGGGAGGGGAGGGTTACTCAGATGCACCGGTATGCCACCAAGGGAGGAGCAATCGCTTCACGCCATCATACTGGGATAATCCGACATGATTTTCAATTCACTCTAGTTTAAATGGAGACGTTTTTTACTGCTGTATAAATCACTCACCCAAGTGAAGTTTCTGAGCCTCCATCCTTGGGTTGCTGAGAAGCTTTGTCAAACGGACAAAGTTTGTACAAATACCTGAAAATACCAAAAGCCAAACAGACTTGTCATCTTACGTGCCTTGCTGCTTAGATATAGATGTAATCTTCCTCCGCACTTATTCGGATGCAACTTAGCTGTATGACCTGTCATAGTATTATTATTTACTCACTCTCTGTCAGTGTACTCATAACATTGTCCTTGAAGCGGAGAAAACTCTTCCTCTTGACCAAGATTTAGGTTCAGCAATCTCTCAAGGTCACTGAAAGAAGCAAGTAAATCAAACGATCGACAACGTTACTAAGCCGTTTGATTTTTCTCGCTTTCATCAAGATGACGATTTCAAATAGTACTAAATTATCAAACCTGACTTCTCTTTCTGTTTCCCGTGAAGCAGTTTCAGCATCATTGAATTCTTTCCTGGCATCATCAGCAACTTAAAAAGAGATATCGAAACATTTCCTTACACAACGTAACCGAGGGCGTCTTTGCAACCTAAGTTGTGTTGTGTAGTCTACAACTCTTGTCCACAACACAAATTTCACATATTTGCGCTAATAACTTGACTTACCAGTAATTTTTGCTTTTGTGTCCTCATCATAATCAGGCATCTTCAAATCATCATCTTTGTTATCTGTTACAGTAGAGTGGGCACTGAAGTCAGTACAACCCATCTTAGATGCGTTCAGCAAGTGGGAGTCTGTTTCTAGCTTATTTCTTTAACTTTTATCTTTAACGTTAGCATGGGACAGAAAAAGAGTGATCAGATCATTATTTTTGCAAAACACTGAGTTTCTGTGGTTTAGAGGCGGATAAACCACAAGGGATTTTGGTAGAACACAAGAAAAATTCGTAATTCACGAGCTGCAGGTGAGTTATTTACGAATTCTTCTCATGCTCTACCAACATTCTCAAGTGGTTTATCAGTGATTTTTCCACGAGTTTACTGGCACAATAAACCATAGCTGATTGACCAATCAGAGCAGATGAATTGATTTGGTTATTATATCAAGCATTTAATTCCAATAGACCAAATTTGTATTCCTGGTATTGGTCTGTAACAAGCTTGCAAATGACGCTAATGTGGGGAGTCTTTTTGAATGCAAATGTCATTACTGATAAGCTAAGACATGAAACTAACTATGATAAGTTTGTTAGACTCGTGAAGAATTTTCTAAAGCAGAGAGTGTATGATTTTATTTATTTATTTATTTATTGTTTTTGCTGTATGGATTCTTTAATGCATGTTATTGTATTGTAGACTATCCATCTAATCGAAATTTTTATTTTGTATATTTGATTTTCAAAAACTCATTAATAATTCATGAGCCTAACAGCCAATCAAAACACTGAGAAAGCAACACATGCATGAGCTTTATATCCGATAAAACACTCCTCGTTAGTATTCTTTATAATTATAAAGAATACTGACGAGGCATAGCTTGTTTTTCTTGTATGCTAATATCTTCCCCTCACAATTTGAACCTTTGTTCGGACCCCCAAGACACCCACTTTTTCAGGAATGTTTTTGAAGCTGTTCATTTATCGGGTCTAAAACTACTCGGCTGCGCCTCATGGTTTCAAACCAGATAAAACACTCCTGCTCGTTTTTTAAACATTACATAATTTTGTTGTACATTAGTATTAGTAGATAGTATATAAGTATGTGAAGAGCCACCTAATTAAGTCTCCATTATTATTATTATTATTATTAATATTATTATTACTATTAATTAATATTATTACTATTATTATTACTCTCTTTGTAATGACATTCCCCTTGCATGAGCCTCCATTGCAAGCTACTTCCAGTCCAATACTCAGAATACAAATAAAGTCTCTTTGACTGACCGTCTGAGCCTTCAGCAGCTCTCTCCTCAGCCTCTTGTTTAAATTCATCTGAGGGCTCGTCTCCTTCATCTTCATCCTCATCCTCATCTTCATCATCATCACCAGGTACCTCAGGCAGATCCTCATCATCAAAATTATCATCAATTGGAGGAGGAACAGGGGGTGGCTCGGTTGCAGCAGCTGCAGCTTATAATCAAAATCTTATTAGTGATCATATCCTAAATTCTCAATTCTGTGTTGAACACATTGCAACTAGGTGACTTATGAGAATGAAGATCTTGGTCATTTCACATCTTCATGGTTGCCATCCTTGAAGAAAGCAAAATGTCGACCGTCCTGAAGACATTTCAGACATGACTATAATGGTTGACCGAGCAAAAATAACCATTTCTAAAATTTACCGGTATTTCAGAGAAAATAGAAATTTTGGAGTATTATGTGCCCACAGTGTCTGCAAAAGACTAGCATTTCATACTCTCTACATGCAGTTTGTACCTATTATACTACGAAAAATATGTTATTTTGGCCCTAAAGTACTCCTAATCAAAGACCTGCAGCAATATGCTCCCCAGACTTTGGTTACAATATTGTTAAACTCCCCAGCTGGGTGCAAAATTCTATGAAAAACAGACACAAGATTCTCTATTTCTACTATGTATGTTAAACTGTATTAAAGTTACTGATAAACAGGGCTTGGGGAAAACTTGAATTCTGTCTTGCACTTGGGACAAGTATCTTTCAAATTTTGCTTGCATTGGGCATGTCTTAGTTTGCTCTTTTAATGATTTAGCTGGCAAGTGACAATGAAAAGACACAATGGGAAGACACTGTTTTCAAGCCCTGATAATTTAAAATAATGGCAAGTTTACACAAACCTTTTGTTGGTTTATCTTCCTCTCCACTATTTTTCGAGCCCTAATAATTTAAAATAATGCCATGCTTACACAAACCTTCTGTTGGTTTACCTTCCCCTTCAGTAGTTGCTGATTCATCAACTGGTGGTGGTTCAGGCTAGAGTAAAAAAACAGTTCATATTTAGATTAATGTTTCTGTGTCTGTTGATCAATGATATTGCTTAGTGCACCTACATGTATGACACAAC
>CM042757.1:24792791-24805716 GCA_022496165.2 Catalaphyllia jardinei | reverse complement strand
CTGTTGATCAATGATATTGCTTAGTGCACCTACATGTATGACACAACAACTGTCAGAACATTTTGAACCAATACAAAATGACCTTCCCTTATGTCAGAAAAAAATAATACAAGACTTCTTACAGCAGTATAAAACTGGCACTTGATGGAAGCAACTCATGAGTCCACACAAACCTGCTTATGAAGGTATTTGTCTTTGAAGGTGCTCCATAATCCTGAGAAAAAATCTTCTAACTCTGATTCCTCATATCCACCTAGCAACTCCTGACAATTTATAATAAGATTATGATGAGAAATATGGGGTGGCAAAGCCCAAGGAGACACCCTGACATAAAGTAAGAGGACAAGGGTTCTCATCAGAAATATTGAAATGAACCCCAAAGAGGTACAGTAGCAAGACCTTGTATGATTGGTGCAACTTGAAAACGTTTTCAACCCTATGTAACGGTAGCGACTATCGAGTCTGACAAGACGTGTCGCGAATCGAAAGGGTTGTACTTTACGGAGACAATGATCCAAACTTGAAGACGGTGAAATAGCCAACAAGGTTTATTTCGTGTCAACGAGGAAGGTTCAAAGATACTCGTAAACTGTAAACAACGATTACAAAATACAACTAAATATAAAAACTAAACAAACTTAGACAAAAGGTAATGAAGCAAAACCAGGTAAATATTTGGGGGCGGAACCCCAATTCGCACACTAACAATTCTACATCAAAATAATACTGTTCTGCACATGAAGAGTAATGAACTAAACATGATATATGTATAAACTTAACGAACCAAAACATGTTTGAAAACAATATAATTTGTACTTGAAATAAACATGAGATTACAGGTTTTGAATGCTTCGAACAGACTACTGATTTGCATATGCACGAGGGAAAACAATATCAATTAATCTGAACTAGAATTGAATCGTGCAACATACTGAATCGATAAAAAATACATTTAAATAACAAAGAAACGAAAACACTTACATATCTGACCCACACAGTGAGAATACGTGATCGAGAAATGCGAAAGGGCAACTTGACTTGAACCAAAAACTTCTGACTTATTTCTTCTAGAATGACTCAAGGCCAACTTGACCACGACAACATGACCATAAAGGCTTACGCAATACCATGAGCCTTAGCGAGAATAAGCGAATGAAAGAAAGAAAACAAAAAAAACGCGAACGAAAAGAAATGAAATAGGCAATCTTAACACCTAAGATGTACCAATTCTAAACCAACACATTATCTCCTGTCACGATGATATTTTTTCATCTTAGTACGCTAAAGGCTGGTTTTTACCAGCAACTGAGTCAAAGTCAGAGTCCTAATCAGAAGTGAAGTGTGATATGACCTAGTGAAAATCAAACTGATGGAGTTGGAAGCAGAACACTCAATTCTGTCGCTTACAATCCAAGGAAAATTAAATTATCGGAGATGGAAGCAGAAGTGAAAGAATAAACCAATTACAATGTTCAGATCCAGGCCTTGTAATTGGTCGGTTCTTCCATTTCCTAGGCTCCAACAATCTAGTTTTCACTGGATCATAAGCGACAGAGTCGAAAAAGACTCGGAAGTAATGAAAACGTTCTGATTTTCCAATTCCATCAAGCTTTGGACTCTGCTTACGATTCTGATTTTGGATTTTCATTAGGTTGTAAATGCTCTGTTTCTGACTACAACTCAGACTCTGTCGCTAGTGAAAAACCAGCCTTAAAGAGTGCAGTGAATGCTCCCACTGCAGACTTTTTCAGCCAGAACACCAAAAGAGAGATCAAAACAGCTACTAACCCCTGAAAGGTACGACAGGCATCTTAAGTCCTTATAACATGGGAGTGCCCCCTCCAGGAGAAAAAGCTACATGTAGTAAATCATAGCCTGATCTAGGGGATTAAGTAACAGACACCTACAATAAAAAAGGTAAAGGTAAAGTCTGCATACAAGCCAAGTGGCCCATCAGGCTAGAGCTTATCCTAGTTTCAGTAGTATGAAGAGACTAGGAGTATTTCTACTTCCACTGGATGGGATGCTAGTCCATCGCAGGGCTACCCCCAGCATTTAATTTGCTGGTACCCATTTATACACCTGGGTTGAGAGAGGCACTGTGAGAGTGAAGTGTCTTGTCCAAGAACACAACACAATGTCGCTGGTCAGGGCTTGGACCCACACTGCTCACTCTGGAGTTGAGTGTACTAACCATGGGGCCACTGCGCCTCCCACTGACTCCTACATTAAGCACTCTGTAAATTGTTTAAACTAACCCTAGCTTCATCTTCATTGTACTTCTTGTCCAAAAGTTCAGTATCAACAATTTCTTGTAATGTGACACTGCAGGGAATAAAGTCAACTGAAGGTAAATTTTGTTGAACAAGGATTTGAGAAAATGCTGCAGTAGATCAGAATAATGCAGATAATGCAAATGCAAAGTTAATCTAGTTGTAGGAAAGAAACAAATCCTAGTGGAGCTTTGAAACCACGTGGATAAGACTGGGCAGAGTAACTAGACATGAAGAACACAAAAATAAAATAAAGTTCTTGTTTGTTACCGTCCATTTTCATCAGTATCTAGAGCTTTGAATGCTGCCTCTGCTGATGCTCTGTCCCTTTGTGCCACAAGTTTGGCCTTAGTTTCTGAACATGAACATGAAAAGGAAAATATTATTATTCACATTGCTTAAAAGTTTAGATATATTATTATCATATGATCCCAAACTTTGACTTATACATGTAACTACAGGTATCTACAGGAATTGAGAATAAGGAAGTGTTCTAAGTACAATAGTTCTAATTTTTCAATGCCATCTGAGACCAAAGCAAGAGATTTTAGACCAACACTGATTGCATGATCCTTTCATAGTTTTAGTCTTCTTCAAATTAATCATGATCATGATATCATGAATGCCACATTCCACTACACCTGTATTTCTTACCTTCCCATTCGTTTTCATGTTTGTCCTTGGCATCTTTTTCAATTGCTTCAACTTCCTCTTTTTTAGCTGTGAGAAGAAACATTCAGCCACACATGTACCTCAAAGAAGATTTCCAGTCCATACTGTGCACTCTCGATGTTTTGTTTATGTTTTTTGTTTCGATTTCTAGATGTCATAAAATGTAAAATTTTGCAGCCACTTACATGACATAAATTAAAAGTTTCATGTCAATCACCATTATGGAGGCAAAGCATTGCTCTTCCTGATGTCACTGGATGAAACAACTACATGTATGCAGCACTAAAAATCAAAGAAACTATACGGGAAAGAATCTAAAATAGCTCAAAAAAAAAAACATGTATGTGGTTTGTAATGAATAACCTTGATTTGCATTCCATTGAGTGAGATTCACAAAAATGAGATTCTGAGGCTGTGCAGTAGACTGAAAATCGTCTTTAATATTTAGTGCACACCAATCAAGGATGTATGATAACATCTGTGATAGACTTTGTAAATGATATTGAGTACAATATCATAAACTTTGATACCTTTCAAGTTTTCCAAAACAGCTTTCTTTTCTTCCAACTGCTTCTTCAATTCTTCAAGCTTTTGCTGAATAAATATGCAGCAAGTTAGTTGACTGAAGAAACAGAAGCAGAAAACAATACCAAAAATCTGTCAAAATTTTCCATCTCACATAGACTTACCTTCCTTTCTTCTTTTTTCTCCTGGCCTTGTCGGCTATAATCTTGTTTTATGACAGCACCCTTACAAAGAGAAAACACTGGCATTTGCAACCAATGATTTGACAAAGTTGTTTATAATGACCATACTGATGAAGGATCCTGGACTGGTTGCTTTAGAGGCTAGCCTCCCTTACCTGTTTTTGCACCTCAGCCTCCTCTCTCTGTTTTTGGTACAGCTCCTTATAAAGTTCCCTGAAACATGCATCATAAAAAATCTCTTTAAACATGCACATATATGGCTGTGAACAAATGTACATAAATAAAAACCCAATAATTTTTCCAACCTAATGAACAATCAAACAGATAGACACACAGATGGACAGACAGATATTTTTAAAATATTTTTTTGTACCAGTACAATTTATTGCTATTCGCTCTACTCTCCTGCTTACATGTACCAAATCTCAGTAACCATAATTTTTAAACAATAATTTTCATTATACATGAAAACTATTTCAGCTACATATAATTTGTTATTGCCATGCAAACTTTCACTCAGGTAATATGTTTCACACTGAATGAATTGGTAACAGGCATATTGCTCTCCTTTCTCTTCTCGGCTCAAGTAAACAATCATTTTTGGCAAACTGAGTGCGATTCACAGAGAAAGGACTGTCTAACTTCACACAAAAGTAAAACCAGTAAAGTAATCTTTAACTCAACAACAAGACAAATCATTGATATTTTTGAACTCTTACTTGCATGTGTTGGGACAGTTGGCTGCACTGTCATACTCGTCACTACCATCACAGCAATCTACATTGCAAAAAATGTTGTTTTGAATTCACATATCGACTTAATCACCAGAACTAACACAATATTCATGAACAAGGAACTGTGGACACAGCTCAACTCCAAAAAAATTAAAAGACAGCAGGTGAGGATATAATTAAAACTCAGTATCTTCCCTCTCGGTAGTCAGACTTCTATTTGAGAGGTTGGAGTGGGAGGAGGATTGGGGGAGGGGGAGGGGGAGGGGGAAAGGGAAAGTTCAGTTCTTTTGGGTGTAGTTTTTTTGTGTATTAAATCAAAGGATCAGTCAAGAGTCCATATTTCTTGCTTTGATTATATGCTCACAATAGCCCTCAAGTACAAAGAATACAATGCAAAGTTAGTGCAGATGGCATCCCCAGACAAGTGACTGAAGAGAAACTGACAATGTTATCTTCAGAAATACACTGCATAGATATACAGAAACATATCATTATTATGTACATACCACATATACCATCATTGACTCTAGATGAAGGAATATTTAAAGGTCTAAAACCAGCATTTGTACAATGATATTTTCCATCAGAGCAGGCTGATGTCCCTGTGAATTAAATACCAGATATCTTAATTGGTATTTCCCCTGTTTTCTTTTAAAGTTCCTATGAAATGAAAAATAAATTGCTGCCTATTTCAGAGGTTTTTCAAAATACAGAAGAATGACATTTTCCTGTTTGGGATATATCTCATTTCATTTTAAAGATATTGATGTTTTTGCATTATGCAAATTAGGAAACTGGAAATACATAAGGGCACGTCAGTAATATCATAAGTAGTGCAACTAAAACAGTAAAACAATGAATAAAGAATATCTCTGGAAATATTAGAGCAGTGCTTATCTGATTCTTCAATCATAGTTACAATAGTTGTTGGGTTCGAGGGGTTGATTATAAACACAGTACCTGGTTCATCAGTACCATCAGCACAATCACAGTAATCATCATTTACATTACTAAAAGGAACTGTAAGGGAGCCATCTAAACAAGTGAAGTCTTTAGCAGGATCATAAAATGGTAACACTGTTAAAGCAAAACAAAAAAAGTTATTTGGCTGTGATCACTGTTCAGCTGCTAGCTCTCATTAATATCTCAGATTATATGTAAGTAAAGTCATGCAGTAAACACCCCAGTAAACAATCTAAGTTTAAGTCATGCAGTAAGCACTCCACTAGTTTCAAGTTCAAGTTTCAAGTTTCTGAGACTGATTGGTCTGATCAATAGAACTCATCACTCATCACAAAAGATATCAAATTTCTATAGTAGCAAGGGTCAATCATTACCATAATTTTTCTTGAAGGGGAAAGAGGGGTAAAGCAATTTCCAGACAAAAATTCTTTCACAGTACAAACTACAGAGAAACAATGTGCAAAGGGAGTCATAGGAAAAAAAAACTGAGCAAGTGATTTCTACTATCCAGGTTCTGTGTTTTATTTTAAACAATTCTCATACAAGCTATTGCCCACCAAAGAAACATGTACAACCTGAATGTGAGAAAAAAAACTCATGCCTCTGCATCCTAACACAAAATAAAAAAGTGAAGCCTTGGAGCCAACTGGCACATCAGCTGCCGGAGCTTATCTCAGTTTGTTTAGCATGAAGCAGCTAGAAGTATTTCTACTTTCCCTGGACGGGATGTTAGTCCATCACAGGCCACTCCCCCGCAGTTTGTTAGGTTTTCCCCAACAATTCATTGGTACCCATTTATACACCTGGGTGGAGAGAGGCGCTGTGAGAGTGAAGTGTCTTGCCCAAGAACACAACACGATGTCCCCGGCCAGGAGAAACATCCAATAATGCTGGGGTAAAATCTCCTAAGATATGTTTGAAAGGAGGGAATGAAGATTTCATTGGATGATGTACTGCAGTTATTGTAATTAATGACAACTTGACAGCAGAAAATGATGGTATACCACCCTTAACACTCAACAACTGAGGCAATCAATTGAACCCTTAACAATACAGCAAATATCCCTGATCCTTTCAATAGGGAGTCCTTGGTTTAATGCTAATTTAACTGAGATGAGGATTTAACACATGCTGGTGAAGTGTTCAGTAAGTGACAGAGTAACCTGCAATAGCGATGTTTCTTGTTTACAAACATTTATGTCGCATTCTTTTGATATTCATATTTGCCAGCCGCTGAACAATAGCGTGCATTGTTTCAACAGCCAATAAACCTCTGGTTGGCACATTAATGACAATAGGTGACATAACGAGAAACATCACTATAACTTTAAGCTGAGCTTAATAATTGCACATCTGCATGTGTATGCATGTTTCTGTTAGAGGTAAGCTTATCTCAATTTTTTTCCCCCAAACCCCCTCAAATTCAAACAATTTGATGCTTGAAAGATCACAATTATACATTTCATTTCATAAGCAAAACAATTCCCGTCAAAAAGTACGGTACCTAAGGTAAATTAAGTATCTATGTAAAATTATTAAAATGCCCGGTGACGTCTGAAAATTCCTCTCCATTTTCGATATTGACGCACCAAAATTGAACGCGCAAATTGAACGAAACAAATGTACCGAGAAGAGAATTACTTACTAGTAACTGCAACTCCTCTGATGCTTGACGCGGAAGCAACATATGAGCTAAAAAGATGAAGCAGAAGAAAAACTAAAGAAAAATATTCCATACGAGAAGCCGCCATGTTGAATACACGTGTCCTCTGTCCTGGAGACTGGGTGAGCCTCGTTTCTAAACTTGACCGCGGAAAACTGGCAACTTGTTTTCCCGCCAAATGGGCAAATCCGCTGTGCATATACGTCACGGATATTTTCGCCTCGTTTCGTGTGGTCGACCGACCGACCGACCGACCATTCTGTCGCGTAAGGTATTCGTCTGGAAAGGGTTCCGGTTCAGTTTTTCACTCAGAAATGAAGGCCAGTTTTGTTTCTGCAAAGTGAGGTAGTGTAAAAGATTACATTAGCAGATTATGAATGTTACTGGAAGGCTTCCAAACGGCAGAGAAAGGTAACGAAGGTCATGTGCTAGTTTTCGAGTTGGCAGTTGTGATTTATTTAGAGAGTTCGCTCTTTTGATTTTGATTTGAAATTTCACCCTTTTTTGTTGATTTTGTTTGATTTCGTTTTCCTGACAATGGAACTTGTTTTCAGAACCTCTTATAGTTTAGTTCACTGACTGTCAGCACTATTTTTAAGGTCAACCAATACTTAAAATGACCAGATACGAAATAATTTAGGTAACCCTATCTATGACGAATTTTTGGTTGCGATAATTAAGCTTAGTGTTATTAATTCCTGAGATTAGCTCATATTCCAATTCCTGCTTTGTCCATTTGTCAATGTGCTGTTGGTAGTCGTAGAGCATTCTTTTCTGTTCATCTTCCTGATGGCAGAAATTGTTTTTGTTTCATTTGCGTGCCAGTCATGTATAGCTTGAGATCTATGAGAACTTTTGTAATAGAGAAATCGAAATACAGGAAATAACATCAACAATAGTTTCCTGAGGAAGGGTTATCCTCTTGGCAGCGCACCAGCATCTCAGAGGTCGTGGGTTCGAATCCCGCTCAGAGCCTGAAAATTTTTTCAGGTCTCTGTTCAAGTAGTGTTACGGCCGCACTTGCATTAGTGTGTCATTGATAAGATTGTATGTTTTTCTATGCACAGTGATAGAGCTGCACAGTTTTATGAGCAGGCTCTTCTATTAGTGGATTGCTGCAAGATCCCAGAAGCCATTAAGTTATTGGAAAAGGTTTGTAACTGTGACATGTTGGAGCTGTAGCATATCTCGATTCATTAAGATTTATTCTCTATTGTGCTTCCTTTTAAAACACTACAGGCCATCCAACTCAATCCACAAGCTGAACTGTACAAGGAAACACTGGCTCTCTTTCAGATGAATGCAGAATGTTACTCGCGCCATCTACAGAAAGACAAACAAGGATTAAGCTATGCCAGTATTACTCGAGCAAAAGAGAAGAATTCCTCCACTAAATGGAATTCAAAAAAAGCAGAAGTGAAAAGGAATCCATGTGTTAAAACTCCTTGGTCTCCAGCTGTTTCCTCTAGTTACTATAGCGACCCTTGTGAACAAGCTACCATTGAGAATCCATGGGCATCATTTGTGAATAGCAGTTACAAGAAGAGAAAAAATGATAGCAGCCCAATAGATGGTTTAAGTGAGATAGACCTCCCACCAATGAATGCTAATAACTGTACTGAAAGTACAAGTCCCAAAACCCAAGTAGTGGAAGAAGTTGATGGCTCATTTTGTTCAACAGTCAAAACACCGATTAGTTCACAAGAGGCCATGCGTGACAATGGCAATTGTTCTGACCATGAACCTGATGGCCATGTTGGTGTTTCGGCTGATCATTTTGGTTGTAAAAATGGTGAATTTCCTGAAGGAGTTTACACATGCAGCGGTAATGAGGATGAAAATCTAGAAGCAAGATTCATTGATGAGTTGTGCATGGCACGTGAATCTGCATTAGATGACTGGGCAAAATACTATGATTTATTGCAAAGTGGATTAAGAGAAGAAGGAGCATTACCTTTTACTAGGTCAGACATTTTGCATCAGAACATACCCACAACTCATCAATATTCTGACAGTTTGGATAAACTAGATGAAACCGTTTATGTTAAGCACAGGGATCACCTAAAGACAGATCAGTCAAGTTCTGACAAGCTTTCTTCTGTGGACAACAGTGAAGTCTGTTCAAAGTGTGGGCACACAAAGGAAGGAAGAAATCTCCCTCATAATCCCACAAAGACCAGGATTCATTTTGTGAATGGTGCTTGTGTTTCAAGCCCATGCAATCCTCACTGTACTTGTAACAAGCAGAATAAAGGATATTCGGAAGGACAATCACCAAAGCCATCTCTTTCATCATCACAGCAAGAATTTTATAAAAATCTTCAAAATTACTTCGGCAATGGAAAGGTTAAGAGTAGGAAGACAGATATTGAAACAGAGAAAGAGAAATTGAAAAAGAATTCTGCAGAGGTATATCCAGATCGTACCACCAAACATAATTCTCATGATTCTAATGTTTCATCCAACACAACTAAGGAACTGCCGAAAAAGAGATCAGAACAGAATGTTACAGAAGATAAAGAGTGTAGTACAAACAGTGGTTTGAATAAAGGCAACCAGAATGCCAAGGAACATTTAAGTCACAAGGTGAACAGTGAGATAAGAAGTGATGGTACTTCTGTTGACCCTGAGACAGCAAAAAGTTCATCCAGTGAAGAAGGAATGAAAAAAGGCAAGAAGTCATTTGGCAAGGAAAGATCTCAACAGACAAGTTTCAAGCCAAAATCAAGAGTTGATGAAAAAGTCAGAAGTAAACTTAAAGCTTCAGTTAAGACTGAACATATAAAGACTTCAAAAGATGGAACATCTCACAGGGTTGACTCACACAGACAAGCAAAACCTAAGGTTGGTATTAAATCAAGAGTCAATGATAGAGTGAAAGGCGAAGATACTACCAGAACAGTGCCTGCATCAGTTGCGAAGGAGAAACCAAATCATAAACAGAGGGCTGAGAGACCTGCTCAAGCAGAGGTTGATTTCACTAAGCTTTTTTATAGCCTCTACTGCACAGGTATTGTTTGATAGTTTGGTTTTTAGAATATACATTCCGACTTAGTAATATGTCAACTTGTAAAAATGTACTATGTACTATGAAAATCACTGAACTCTATAATGGCTCAAGTTTTTGTATTATAGCGCCCCGTCTTCTTTCGCTGACCTGCCCACATTCCTTTGTGTTGCTGTAAGTAAAGTGCAGCAATGGATACAAGATATGAATGCAACTTAAAGGTGGGGAATGGGAGAGAAGCCGATAAATGTGCTAAAATATCCTTGAAACACAGGGCTCAATATTGACTTCTTTGTTTGGGAGCCAGTTGGGGACTAATGGGAAAAATTTGGTTGCCAGATCATAAATTTTTGTCACCAACTTATTTTGCATGTAACTCACATATGAATAATAACAATAACAATAACAATAACAATAACAATAACAATAACACTAACAATAACAATAACAATAACAATAGTAATAATAATAATAATAATAATAACAGTCTATTTATATAGCACTATTTCTATTACTATCCAATAGTGCTTTACAATGCATTTAAACTGGTGGGAGGCTGACCAGTTGGCTATTTACAAGGCGTGGGGGAGTTGAATTCGGGGCCACCGAAAACAAATCCATCCAGTGGCAGGGACCTCCAGATTACAAGTCCAGCGCCCTTACTAGGCCACGCTCGCGTTCCTATATGACTGTGATTCTATTTTGTTACTTTGCATGCAAAAAAAGTCACAATTGAGGAGAGCTAAATAAGAACCATTACAAACAGCATGAGTAAGACTTATAAAGCTTAAGTTGTTTCTAGGTGATATATCTCTGGTCTATGGTGACACAAACATAGGTCCTTTTGTATTTTCCCTTTGCTGGTCACTTCAAGTGTTCTTCAAAATGCGGTTCTTTACTATTGCAGTTCTTCATTATCAATGACTGGAATCAGGCTGGTTCCAAGGACATGGTCCTTTGGCAGTTTGGTTACATCTACATACTCCGCATTTGCAACTGATGAAAGATTCTAGTTTTCAATAAGCCACATGAGAAGTCACATAATTTCTCTAACAAATGATTTGCATCCACTGCCATTGTTCTTGGGGCAAATGAAAAGCACACGGTGATGAACTGTGCCCATGATCCCGGTTTCGGAAGAACCCGCTGAAACAATATGGCGCCTGGTAATTGCAGTTTCAACATGTCAAAGTACATTTAATTTTTACAATTTTTTTTTTCAACATCACTTTGGTGGGGACAGAAAGCTGGGCTGTCTTCTACCTACCAGATCTGAATGATTTCTTTACAAAGTTTCAAAAACAAAAGTTGTGTTGTGGCTATCTTCAATGCAATTCCTGCAATTCGTCAGCTGGCGACCAGTTCTAAAAATTTAGTCGCCAGCGCTCAATTTTTGTCACGAGTCCTAATCTCGAACCCTGACACAGTTTATTCACTTTTTTCCCTTTCCCCATCTCGGGGATTTCGTTACCATTTTTAGCGGGAGAGGAACTGGTTGTCACAGGCGAGCAAAATTATTTCATCTGGACTTTGTGCTAGATGGTCAAACCAGGCGAGCAAAATAACCCTCACAGCCATTCATTTGCCTGGTGCATGGCTCTTCCTGAATTCCTCCCCCTTAGTTTAAACTCCCCTTACAGTCAATTCACAACAACACCAAGGAGTGTAGGCAAGTTGGCAAGAGAAACTGGGAGTGGTCACAACAAAGATTTGAACTCATTACACAGTTCAGTGATTTTGAAGTACAACTAGTCTTGCTGTTACAGCATTATTTTCTGTAAGGGTTTTTATGGTGCAAAGAAAGTCCTGTACACCTGTGTTTTGTCGGATCAGCGAAAAAAAAAACATTTGTCCACTGACACAACAGGCGTGTTTCCCTTCATACTGTTAGTGTATGCCATTAAGCACTGGCCAAACAGACTTGCAAGTAGATGCAAGTTGAAAACTTTGGTCTACTTGCAAGTCTGTTTGGCCAGGCCTTGCATGCTCTTGTCATGACTTGTAATGATTTGCACTCAGTTTGGTTGAGATCAAATTTGCACATAAGCCGACACAAGGTTTTTACCGTTTGGTCACCCAACTCAAGCCAACATAAGTTTTGTGACATCCATTTATGGTTATAGCAACCTATAAGCCCATGAAGTACACTCTTGAGAACCTTGAAACAGGTTTTTTACAACTTGCATGTACATGTACTCTTGTAGTCCGCTTGGCCACCCGTTGCAAGTCTCCATGCAAGTTCAACTGACTACTTGAGAATGGTTTGGCCTAGGCTTTAGGCTTAGCAACTGATCTATTTACTAACAACAATAATATGTGTTGTTCTGCAGGTGTATCAGTATTGAGCAAATGTGGTCATGCCTTCAAGTCAGTCATTTACTATGTGCTAGTTCTTCTGGTTTTGCTCTTTGGCTTTTTCGTTTACTGGTAAATAATGTTATTTTGAGAAGTTACCTAAGTTTGTTTTCAACTATGTCACCCTTTGACTTTAGTTAAAATCAATAAACCAACCAGCCTACTTACAAGTTTTGATAATGTGTACTCACAAGTGCTTGTCTTATTCCTATTAAGTGTTTGGTTTGCTTTGTGCTGGTGCTGCAAGAAAGTGCTGCACTATGTTGCAATTGACAGATGGCTGGCTTATGTTAAAAACAAATTATCAGCTGTTTATGAGTGGATCAAAAAGAGAAGAGAAAGAAGGAAGGTGTCTGTTGAAGGTCAAACCTATGATCTGCCCAAGAATGGTAATTATTTTGTTATTTGATGTTTTTCCCTGCATTGTTCACTTAATAGGCATCCTAGGATTAGAACCCGCAAAATTTTCATGCTACACGGTAGTTGGGACGAAGCGATATTTTTGGGCAATGCAATATTTTCAGGCGAAAGTTTTACTCAAGAGCAGGAGA
>CM042757.1:24770071-24787571 GCA_022496165.2 Catalaphyllia jardinei | reverse complement strand
AAGCTTGAAAAGGCAGCAAAAAGAGGTACTGTAATGAACTTAATAGATTCTAGGATGTTTAAGACTGGGAATGATTATCACTAATGATTAACTTAAGATACATGTAGTATATTCATTGAGGTCGGTACTATATTCAATGTCAGTTTATGTTTTATGCGTTTTTATTCTTTAGGGAGATCTGTGGGCTGAAAGTAGTTTTCTTGGCTATAAGATACATTTTTATGCCTGTATGGAGGGTGAAGTGTTCGATGTCACTGAGTGGGCAGCTTGCCAGGTTTGGTTGTATAATGTTACTTGACATACTAGACATTCTCTGGGGTTTTCACGGCTATCCGCGCGCCCCCATCTCGCGCTCTTCGTGGCCTTACGCTTCCCAAGCTCGGTTTTTGCAGCTCGACTTCAGTAGGTGATCACATCCTTGGTTTATTCATTTGCAGGGTATCGGCAATTATCGTGTTGAGCCTAACCCTCACACAGTGCATCTGAAGCTCAAGACCCGCCAGTCACACCCTAGTGGCTTCAGTTCCAGGTAGGCACTCTATTAGGCCCGGTGCACAATAGGTTGGAGGAATTTGAATAGGAAGCAGTTACATGTAGCTTTATTTCTCCGTTAAGTCCACCGTACACACTACGAAAACGCTCTGGAAACCAGAGGAATTCGAAAACGTAGTTTTATTAACCCGTTCTGTCTGCTGTCTGCACTAATCCGCCCCGAAAATTGGAGCTTTTCGGCGAAAACGCTCTTCAGACCAAAGGAATTTGAAAACACGGGCTTTGCGCGTTTTAGTGTGGACACAAAACATTTAACAAACGGAGCTTTTCGACAACATTAGATCACGATATCAAATTTCCCTGTCGAGTTTTACTCGAATGCAAATCGAAAATTGTCGCGTTTTTTTTAGTTTGGAAAACATTGGTGAAAAAGATGATCATTTGACGAGTTTTCATAGTGAAACCTCCGTTTTCAAATTCCCCCGCAGTCCTCGTATGTAATTCATTGGTTTTTGTTGTTGTTTCTTTTTTCATCGCTACGCTTTGTTCTTCTGTTGTTTGCTCTCTCTCGTCTTCGGCACGCTTCTTTTCATCTTACAAATAATGGAAAAACTTGATACAATAGTATCTGTTTCCTATTACAGATCGGAGGAGAGAGAGTTTGAGAATTTCATGCGCGCGTTTTTCGGACAGTTTCCACCGGACAGGGAAAGATTTCAAGGTCCAAGCAAGCCACAGAAGAGACGAAGGAAGAAAAAACATTGAAAGATCGCGAGTACAGAGCACGAGGATTATCGTCATTCGGTGCACAAATGAGCAGAACCACTTGATTTGTTAAATGATTTTAAAAGGGAAACTAAAACTAAAAGCTTATTGGTAAAGGTGTTGTTATATAAGGGCAAATATTTGGACATTTCCGCGGTTAACATCAACCTCTGTTGAGGACACAGATTTCAGCCTTAGAAGTTGTGAAATGGAAAAACCATGTTCCAACCGTGACGAGAATCCAAGGTTTGATAAAGAATCTAGTCTGGTCGGCGTTAATTGAGGTAACGAGTAAAGAGTTTTTTTAATTAAATTTCTTAGAAATGGAAAAAAGAACTGTTTAAAGAAAGTTATGTAAAAAAAAATCCGATATTTTTCTAGTTAAATATTCATTCGATTGTATACCTTATGTCGCATGACGTTTTCTTTGAAAGAGTTAGTTGTTAAAATAATAAATAAACATTTTTTCATTATACTGTGTCTAACTGGTTTCTTGGCGTGATAGGGTCTCTTCATATAAGCCCGGTCAATCGGGCTGGCTCGGTAACAGAGATGAGAATTTTCCCATATAACACTCGAGCCCGGGTAACGGGGACGAAATTGCGGGAAAGGCATGAGTGGTCACAACATCAAATGGGACCACTTTGAGATCTTAGCAAGTGGTCAATGTGATTTACAGTGTAAAATCAAGGAAACATTGTTAGTACGGGACCTGAAACCCGCCATTAATGAAAACGTCGGTAGTGAAAATCTCCTGTATTAATTCACACCGGATGTAGTTTCTCTTTCCATTGTTGTCTAGCTAGTTACCAATACCTCGCTTTAGTTTTTGTCTTTTTAAATCTCGTCATATTTTGTAACCGTCACGTCTGAGGATGTATGTTGTTAGCATACGAAACGTCAAGTATAGTGAGTCTATAATATACCATGCGAAACCTTGTTATGTTTGTAACTGCTGTTTGTTTTCTCTTTCTCTTGAAATTGAAATGGCCGAAAAACAAGAATTTTTATGATAGTGGTGTTTATTAGCTGAACCAGGGGGCCGTTTCTCGAAGCTCCCGGTAACTAGTGGACCCGTTAAGTTGTTTTATTTACTATCCCAGATGGGAGTTTCAAAAGTTTTAAATATATGCCTCTTAATAACCGAGTTCGGGGACGATTTTTATCCATGAGGAACGGCTTCAAATTTCTGAAGCCGGTCGAAAGCAAAACGAGTCAATTTGAAATCGTTTTTAAGTCGTTACTACGCTTTAGCACACAATTTAGAGTAAAAGAAAGTTTTTAACCTTTACTTGCTAAATAAGTTAAGAAATTTTGGCGATAAATCACGCAACAGTTTGACAACACAAACAACTTTTAGCGGGCCGTGCGGGAGAGTACGGCCCGCTAAATTGACCAATCACAGCGCGCGTACTAACTTAAGAGATATAATATACAGGAAAGTTATCAGCTAAAGAAACAAAATGGACCTCATTAGAGGTCAGAACACACCCTACTTTTCTTCGGGCCCGTTAAGTTACCGGGACTTTCGAGAAACGGGCCCCAGGTCTGAATCCCCTTTCCAAGACTGTGACCCGAGTGTCTGGAACATATTCCCTCGCTCCCTCCAAATGTCTTTTACTTAAAAGAAAGACCAACTGCAACTTTGTACAACGTTTGTTCAATTTTTTTTTAATAAATTGCCTTTTACTTTCTTGGCAGTGCAAATCTTGAATTTCCACTGGGAATTAACGATTAGCACGTTCCTAAATGAATCAACGTTTCATTAACCAATTATCTATTACGAGATAAACGATCGCAAGCCTTTTAGAGCGTTCCTACAACATCGAGGTAATTGATCCCGAAAGACCATCGAAAAAAGCGTTGTATAGCTTCTATATAATTTCCAATTAGATTACTGGTAAAATAGTCAACTGGCTATTGATTTAACTCCAGTTACAGTATAATATAGTCTAAAAACGTAAAATACGGCGTTCTTGACTTTATTTCCCAAAGCCTTTTTAGTATTAAACCAGTTGAGTGAACAGTTCATGACAGCAGATCCTTAACAATTTTACAGGCACGTTACAAAACTGAGATATTTGAAAGTAACCAAAACGCTAACAAAGTTGTCGCTATTTTCTAACAAAGAAAGAAAAACAGCGTTGCGAAATTATATATTTATATCGCTGGCTATATGAATTAAAACAATTTGTTTACATAGAGGCCTTTGCCAGCGCAATAAGTACATGGTGCCCATGAAGTCACTGCCGCTTTGAATCACACATTGCATTCGCTGGCTTATGAAAGCACTGTAAGAACAATTCTTCCCTTGGTTCTCTTCAACATAGACACTGCAGACTCGTGAGCGACACCTACCATGCTCTCTCCATTCACAGCTATAATCTGATCGCCGCGTTTCAGTCTTCCGTCACGGGCCGCAGCGCCAGTCGGGAAGACAGTTTTGACGTAGATTGGCAGGTCGCCATGGGGACTTCCATGACCACCCACGATACTAAATCCCAGGCCCTCGGGTCCTCGTTCTAGCTCGATAATGTTCGGTTCTAGGGGTCTGAAAAGAAACAAGTGAAAGTTTCACCATTGAAAAAAGCGTTTTGAAATTCTATTACAGACTTAACCTGTTCCCCAAATATCACGAAAACCAACAACCTGCCATGATATTTATGGCGCGTTTTTCCTATCAAAATTCAATTTATTAGTCGTTTTTACTTACGACCTTCGTTTTTCAAATTCAACACTCCTTTTATTCAACATTGGCATTCGTTTTACAACTTCAACATTCGTTCTATCTAACCTTGACAGTCGTTTTCTAAGTTCAACATTTGTTTTATTCAAGCGCAACGTTAGTTATTTAAAGTTTGACATTTCCTTTTTTTCAAGCGTGACGTTCGTGTATAATATTGACGTCAATTTACATATTTTTACCCAAGCGTGACATAATCTGACATTTGTTTCCAGTTTGCCATTCGTTTTTCACTTAACATCATTCGTTTTAAGAAAAAACAAATGACAAATGACAAATTCGTCGAATGTCGAGGTTAAATAACGAGCGTTGTGCTTGAATAAAACGAATGCTGAACTTAGAAAACGACTGTCAAGGTTAAAAAGAACGAATGTTGAAGTTGAAAAACGAACGTCATGGAGGAATAAAAGGAATATTGGATTTGAAAAACGAAGGTCGTATGTAAAAAAGACTAGGAAAAACGCGCCATAGATATTTAGCGAGAAAATAACACCAACACTTTCCACTCGTTTCTCGAAATTCTCGGATCATATTAAAAAAACCCTCCGATGAGCGTCAATAGCCTTCAGAATTTTTCTGAAATCTTCGTTAAAAATTTTCGATTGGACTTCGGCAAACTTTGGAAGTTTTCGTGTTGGCTTTGGCAATATTTGGATGGCTATTTGAGAACTGAAAACTGTTGGGGGCGGTAAAAAAATCTGTGTGGTTTACTTACGCCTCGTCTCCTTCTTCATCGGACTGAACAAGTTCAACATTTTCCTGTGCCATGGAAGAGAAACCTGCTGGAGGAACACTGGTGGCTAATGAGGGATCGGTACCGACTTCCAGTTGTTCTGGATCTAACGAAAGGGTGGAAATAAAAATTACTACGAGTTTGTAATGTAAGCTAAGCTTAGCTATATATGAATAGGCCATTTTACAGTTGTCTGCTCAGTAACAAGGCCTTTGAATGGCAGCGAGGTTGTAAATGACCTTGCTTTGATACAGGCTTTTAGCCAGGCGGCCGTCCAGCCGTCCAAAGGACGGCCAGTTCTCAGAAATGGGAGATTTTCGACGGCCTGTTTTGGGCGGCCATTTACGAACTTCTGTGCTTAATGTAACAAAACAGTATCTATAAAGTAATAAAACTTTCATTTTTTTTTGCTCTCAAGAGTTGTTTTAGTGTTGCTGTGGTATTTTTCTTCTATATTAACACTTTTTTAGCGAGTTTCCTTTCTGTTTTGATCAAATGAATCAAAGTTGAGCGAAGCGATTTCACAGGCAAAGCCGCTGTTCAGTGATATTGACTTACCAAGTCGTCCCCAGGCTACTTTGCCGGCTGTTAAAAATAAATACGCACATTGGTGATTATTTATGAGGATATGAGTCAAAGATCTCTGCGGGAGATTTTTTCACCGGCGTCCACTTGTGGAAATGGCAGTGAAGATGACAGTGAAAGTGACGAAGAGGAAGAGCAACAGCATGCGCCTTCTAACTCGGTAAGACGATCTCACGGCTACAAATGTTATTGTAATCGCTAGATTGTATTCTGCTCTGTGTAAGCGAAATCTGGCGGGCATTACAACAAAATAGCCATTTGGTGTAATAACATGTGCAATCATCGTAATTGCTTTACCAATTGTCTGAATGTAAATAATGACTACACAACAAATAAATTAAAGTTCTTTACTGAAAATAATAAAAGATGTTGCATTTCTGAGATTACGAGACTAACACTTGTAGACCAGAATGCAGTTCGACCAACAAAGCCACGCATATCTGTTCTTTCGTGTAAATCATGGCTTGACAACTTCAAATTTCAATCACTCTTCATAACAACTGGAGTTCCTGTCCCAAATATAATTTAATGTTAAAGAAGGTTAAGTTGAGGAAAGGATAGCTTAGTAAAATTATCCAGGAAAAACAGCGGTTTAATAGGTAAATTGAAAGACGCTTACAGCTGTTAGAATCGCGGAAATCACGTCTAAGAGGCTTTAATTTTTCAAAATTTTCTGGGGGAGCATGCCCCTACACCCCCTAGGAGTATGGCGCCTTAGGCCCACATAAAATTTGGACTCCCACTTTCAAAATCCTGGCTAAAAGCCTGCTTTGATACAGACTCTGAACATACTATTGTCATGGAAATGCACCTTGTTAGCGTTTGAAAAACTTGATTTACACAACAAAAGAAGTGAAGTTTGTAACGCTGCCATTCAAAGCCAGGTCACTGAGCAGACAACTGTAAAATGGCCTATTGCTTTCTAAGCGAATTCAGATTTAATTAACAATTAATCATCTAAAGCAAACGTCATCCAGAATACTTCAGTTGAATGACTAAACAAATCGTGGTAATCGTGGAATAATCTTCAAAAACTAAAAGTGTTCGCAGTAAAAAAAAATCCAATCAATGAATCATGTTTCAGTGTACTAACCGAGTGGGACGTGGACCGAGATATTTTCCATACTGCTCATTGATTCGGTTCCAGGGTATATGTTGGGCAAACTGCTCATTGACGACGGCCGGGAACTGGTACCGTGCTTCAGGCGAGCAACTTCAAGAATAACACGACCAGTGGTGCGCTAAAAAGAAAACAATATGTGTGTATGAAATAAGCACTGTGTTGGAAACATTGATTGGTTTGTCTGTTTTACGTAGTTTCAATTACCCTTACAAGTAGCCTGAGTATCAGGCCTTCCTAAGGGGAAGGGTGAGGGGAGCAGAAAAAGAAGGGGGCAGGAGGAGGGGCCGTAATGTTCAGTCTACCTTAATAGCGGCAATATTCCCACCGAGTTTTCCAGGAAGTACTCCTCTCACCCCTTCATTGGAAGGAAGGAAGTTATTCTCGCCTTCAATCTTGTATCAGTCTTCGACAAGAGAACGAGTCCGAGCGATTTAGTTTACCTTCAGTACAGCAGCAGCTACATCTTGAGTAGCGTTCTTGAGATCTTCGCCGTTTACCGAGAGGATCTGATCACCAGCAAGAAGACGACCGTCAGCCTCTGCAACGCCTCCTTTAACCTGTCAATCAGAGAAAGAGTTAACCAATAGGATTGCAGAAAAGCTATTGACAAAAAATAACGAAACAATAGCAACAGCAGTTCCCTAAAAAATATGCAAACTTCTCAAGTTGATTATTTTCCACTGCGAAGGGTGATAGTTAATTTGTTACGTTAAGGAAGAATAATAGTTTTTCACGCATGCCAGGGTAAATTGTAGTCGGCAAGCTGCATGTTCCGAAGTGACAGTTTCTATGGTAGAGTGTTAATAGGAAAGACAGAAACTGAATAAATTAATTTACTCCTAATAGTGGTAAAACATAACTTACAACGTCTGAAACGAATACTCCCGTGTCATTCCTGTAAAGAAAGCAAAAAATAAAGTGTTTCATTAAAAAATAATAAAAAACAATTCGTAATCATAAAGACGTTAGGCAACCGAGGGTTGCCTTAGAAACGTGTAATTCTCCTACCTTCTTCCGACAATACTCAAACCCAGTCCCTGCCCGGGAACTTTGTTCAAGTCTAACGTGAGGTACTCAAAGGCCTCTAGTAGAGGAAAAAAAACGTTGATTAGCGAGAGATAAAGGACTGAAAGCGCTTAAAACAGGGTAGCATTGCATAAGACTAGCGTGTGCGTTCTGCGGCGCCTGTGATAATAATTGTCTGTTGTTGGAATAATTATCTTCATGTGAACAGATATGACATACTGGCAAAGTCTACTATTGTTCTGTGGATTATTTGATTGCTTTGCTTTATGGTTAGCATGTCTCGTTCCATCTACTGAACTAAACTCAAGGTACTAGGCCGGTGAACTACGATTTGATGACCTTAGGTGACACGTTGTGTGACGGCTCCAGCTTCAGCAAACCCATGCTAAACCTCTCAGTTTCACTTTTACAGGTTATGTTTAACATAAAGGCCAATTTTTTTTAAACAAATACTTGTGTTACATCAAGTATTCTAAGCTGGAAGCATATTCATCTGCTAACATCTGTAACATTTGCACTCGCTTGTCGGTTTATCCGTGGTTTATTGTAAACAAACTCCGTGCGACTAGCAATAATTATTATTTCCGCGTTGATGAATTAAAAATTGTCACCATTTTGGTGTTCCTTAGTTCTGGCTTACTTTTACAGGTATAAACACGTAATGTAGTTCTTTTTCGCCTGGGGCTACATTCCTTTTTTGTCGAATGCAATCAGAGTGAAAACCAGTTCAAAGAATTCCTCAAAACGTCGAACAGGACGAAAGAAGCCAAGAAAGAGAGCAAAAAATGACCTAGCCTCGTTTTTGTCTCCGGTGGGCACAAAGACGAGGCCTAAAGCCCCTGAAAAAACTTAGAGGGGTGGCCAAATTGCATTCTTCACAAAAAATGTCGATTTCTCGCGCCTGCAAACGAAATTAGGATGCGTTCTCTCGTTCCTCGAGAACGCAATTACTTTATCTAGTATACCTTCATCTTTAAACTGGGATTCGTCCCTGAGAACAATCAGTCGAACAACAGCCGGGGTCTGTCTGAGAGCTGTTATGGCCATGTCATGTGTTGCTTCTCGTAGATCAACATGATTCACCTAAAAAAATCCAACAGTTATGACAGGCACAGTTCAACTGTGTATGAAGTCTAAAGTTGTTTACCCATTTCAAAAAAAAGTTCCCGCAGTTTCGGTCAGAATGTAAATGGTAAGAAGACAATTTTGGCTCCATCGATTGGTAAATTTTCGAAATAAACGGAACGTCTAGAATGGGAATCTACAATTTCTAACCGAAAAATCCAAGTAGATACTTAGCTTACAATTTGCAATTTTTCACCAGCATTTTGGAATTATGATCAAGTCGAATTCGTCATAGACTTTCGCGGTAATTTTTTTTTTAAGTAAATGGACAACCGCCACGGAATTTAGCATAAGGGAATTTTGCTTACCATTTGCACAACCTGTTGACGAACCGGTTTCTCCGTGTAAATGGTAATTACTCTAGACTCTCGTAACTTTGTTCAAAAAGTTCACAACTTACACGTACATATACTGGAACATGTTTTCACTCGCTTTTCACTAGTTACATTAGGGAGTTTAAGAAACTACGACGGCGACGCCGAAGACAACGTCGATTAAAAAATGAATTTATATTTTACCTACGAATCTCGGAATATTCTTAAGTTATTTACTTTGTTTATCACTGTCAAAGCTATCGCGAAACTGAATCTGGGTAAACCGCAATAAATTTGAAATAGAATTTTAAAAATTTAGCCGTCGTAGTTCATTTCAGGTTGTTGTGTTACAGAGGACGGTAAAGAAATGTACAAAGATTTATACTGCACGTGCACAGCCATTGTTCTGCTCATTAAACCTTTTGTTTAGCGACGTTCCCGTTGCCGTTGCCGTCGTGGTTATCTTAAACTCCCTATTTTTCTCTTCCAGCCGGTCTCATTGCCTTTTTCGCTTCCATCCGCCGTAGGAATGCATTTAATGTTATCCCAAACAGTTGAAAAATCGCAGATTTCTTAGACTGTTCACAGTCCCCTAATTTTCCCTGAGATCGTAGTCGTCGATTGTTGAGTTCGACAGGCCGCCATCTTAGTCTCTTGATGCAAGCGAAACTGGTGAGAGTACAAAATGCCCGTTCTCTCCACAGTTTCGCTCGCATCAAGAGACCAATATGGCGGTCCGTCAAATTCAACAATCGACAACTACGATCTCAGGGAAGAATAGGGGACTGCGAACAGTCTACAGATTTCTGCGAGTAGTACAGTGCTTTTCCACACCTCGCGCAAAGCAAAGGCTGTGTCCTTTAACCTAGTGTAGAAAATGATCAAAAGAAAAACCATAAAATAACTCGATCTTACTTCTAGAATTTGATCGCCAGCCCAAAGTCTGCCATCTTTAGCCGCAGCTCCATCTTCATACACTTCATGGATGACGATGGCACCCTAAAAAATGATCATGAATCAGTTGACAAATTTTCTATACCATACCTACACATTCGTTGTTTAATTACTTTCGAGAATTTAGTGCAACATCAGCACCGAAAGCGCGACTTACCAGTAGCGTATCTGCACCGCCAACTATACTCAGCCCGAGGCCTGTGTTGCCTTTAGGAATCTCTATCACACATTCTTGACCGGGAATGACCGGTGTAGTGCGAGGATCTGGGGGCGGGGTTAATGTTGGTGAAGAAGCTGTGTACAAAACATAACCAAGAAAAGATTCGTAAATTCCCAAAATCCTGAATGGCAATCTACTCACTAGTTTTATCAGGGAATCGAGATAAACGAGGTTGTTAAAAAAAAAACTTACATGCTGTTTCTCTGGGAGACTGCTGGACAATCTGAACTACAGGCTCAAAAGCTTGCGGTTGTACTGGTTCTATTCTCGATGCCACAGAACTTCCTTTCGGCAAACTTCCGGTCAGCGCACTTCCGCTTGGCACATTCTCAAAGGGTTTTTTAGTCAACTGAGGGCTCTCTGCTTTGCTTGGACTTTCGGGTTTTTCGGGTTCTGATATAGATCCCCTGACTGGTTTCCTGGCAACAGGAGGTCCTTTCTTGTGAACACGAGGACTTCCGGGCTCCCTCTTCGGGAAAACACTGGAGGATGTTGGTTTATCGGAAGCAGGGGGACTTCCGGCACTTGCCTGTTTCCTAGCAACCACAAGTGACACTTTCCCCCTGGTTCTCTTCAATATGGCAACGGCCTGTAAACAGATATGTCGTCAGTTAACATATATTACTACAATCATGACTTATAAATGTTGTCACATTATTTACCTCAGCATGAGTAAGTCCCACTATGGGCTGATTGTCCACTGCAATCAGCTGATCTCCTTTTCTCAGTCGGCCGTCCTGACGAAAAGCAGAAAAGAAAAACTTTCAAACACCATTTTCTGGCGATTCGAAGAATTGACTGAGAGAAAATTTTTGCAGCTGCAGCGAGGTCATCTGGCAACATAACGATGGACATGCCAAGTTCTCGCCAAAACTGCCATTACAGTCTATAAGCTTTGTAACATATTTATTTGTTGCCCTGTAATTCAAGAACACAAGTTCATGGAGTTGATGTACCTTTTGAGCAGGGCCTCCCTCAGTGATGTCCTTCACATAAATGCCCGTCTCACCCTCACCAAATCCGGGACCTTCTACTACAGCGAATCCAAGACCGGTCGGACTCTGTCAAAGGAAAACAATCTCGGTGTTAGCTAAATTAGACTTCTAGACACAAACACAATTTTCGTTCTGATAGCAGACAGAAATGAGAAAACTACACATTAATTTGTTACTCATTTTAATCATTTTGTTGTTAAGAGTTTAGGTTGAACTAAACAATTTTACAAGTAAAATTAATTGTCAACACACCTTAACAAAGTCAATAACCTCAACCTTCTGACCCCCTGATAGTTCCTTCAAAAGCGTGGGCGAAACAGCGATACCCTCTGCAACCGGTGCAGGACTGGAACTGGGGCTAGGACTTGACCGTTGAGGACTTCCGGTCTCTCTTCGTTGCGCTGACGGTGAGGACTCGGCGGTACGAATATTAAGTGGTTTGAGTTCCGGTTCGAACCACTGATGGCTTCTGGGAGATTTTTGAGCCGGTGGCGTCCGGGAGCGACTAAGGTAATCAGCGGCTTCTTGTGACCGGCCTAACACCAGTTGAACCTCTGGTGGGGTGTTCTTACATTGAAAAGAAAAGTATATCGTACATTTATTACCTGCATACCATTCACAACGAATTTTTTCATACACTTTGCCATTTTTGCGGAAGAGGGACATTCATAGCCTTAATCTCCATTTCGGAGGGCGTTCTCCAAAAAAACCACCCGTTTGTAAATAAAAAATGTAAGAATGTGTAGAAGGACCATAACCTTTTTGAACGCAACGTCCGCAAAGGTTGTTGAAAGTGGCGCTTTTTGTTCACAGGAAGCGAGTTCACCAGCCGTAGTTTTACACTATGACTTACTTTCAGGATCGCGGAGGCCTCGTAATGAGTTAACCCTCTAATGGAGACTTCATTAACCTCCAGTATCTCGTCAGCTTGTTGGATTTTTCCATTCCTCTCCGCTGGCCCGCCCGGCTTGACGTCAACCACAAAAATGCGATTTGCCGCTGCGCCTTTGCCACCCGCGATACTCAATCCTTTTAAAGAAAAACAAGATAAACAGGCTGTAAACAGGATTCTCGCCAGTCAAAGTAGTAGGACATAATTTGCGAGTGTCAAAATACTAGCATGTCTCAACTTTCGACTAAAGCTCATTGAAAAAGAACTTCTCTTTACTTACCTAATCCTGTGCCTCCTTTCACGAGATCAGCGAAAATGAAGTCGCCAGTAACATCCGGATACTTTATCCTTAGTTGTCCTGAAAACGAGATAAAGCAAGTAAAAATGTCGGCATAATATTTCAAGAGACAAGTGTCACACATCACGTGGAACTTTTTGCCTGTACCACCTTATCCTATTATTTAACTCAAACCTCGTCTCAAGGTAGAGGCAATGTACCAAGTGATGCAGGGAGGGGGACTGCGAGGAGTGCGCGCATTGTCCTCGCGCGTGCCTCTTGCGTCTTACCTGAAACACTTCTAACCTCAAACATTGTTAGACAACCCAATAAAATCAAGGGATTAGCTTACGTTTCCTATCCTCTTCGCTCTTAACCACATGAAAACGAGGCGGCAGGTTCATCAGCTTGCTCTCAATCTCAGCCTGCACACCCTCAGTCTTGATAACAGTTGTGATTGGTTCCTCCAACTCGTCAGCTGTCAGATTTTTGGCGGGAATTGGAATGTCTTTCCTGAGCGACTCATCTGAAGGTAAACTAGCTGCTTCGGCAGAGGGCCTGGCACTGGTTACCGTCACACTACTCGGCTCCACCTTGTAAAAGAGAGAAAGATCCTATTTATTTGCTAACAAGCACTCCCCCCGAAATTTCGCATGTTTTCACATGGAAACGGTGGGGAAGTGTCCTTGCCAAAGACATCAAGTACGCGATATACCTAATTTAAATCCCCATCCTGTCCTTAATCTAATTCTGCTGATAAGCCCGGGCCCTGGTTACTGGTTATTGTGTCAGCTGTTAGGGATAACGTTACAAGTAGAATTCAAATTATCACAATTAATCACAGTGCATTTTTTAGTGCATATTAGTTTTAAGTTGTTTTATTAAGATTTTGCAGGCTCTCCCCGACCCCACCCCCTTCGCGATATGCTCCTCAAGTAACGAGCCCACGTGCCATGCCCTCTTACCAAGCTACATAATCCCATGGCTCACCGAGGTTCACAGTGCACCTCACGGCTTCTGTACCAAGATGAAATCTTGTTCTATCGTCATAAGACGCAACGAAGTTTTAATGAAGTGATAAACACTGCTCCGCACTGTTCTAATGTTTAGTTTGGCGTTAGCATATCTCGGTGAAATCAGATTAGAGTTAACTCTTGTAACACTAGACGCGACGAATACAATTAATACAAAAACCTACCTCTAAAGCAAAATAAATGCATATACAATGAGAGAGTCATATAAGATTTTCAAACCTTACAGAATGCCAGTTGTTAAGACATGATCAATTATAATCCGTTTAAGTGTATTACTTAAATCGTTTTGAAGTCTTAATTTACGCGTACAAGTCTCCGTTTAAAAAATATTGAAAAGGAAAAAACGTGCCGTAGAAACAAATCTTCATTAAAATCGTTACAAAACTCTTTACCATCTAAAACTGCAATAAAATGAACATACAACTGCGAAGGTCGACTAAATACTCGAAAGTTGATCTCTTGTAATTAGCCTTCAAAGCCAACACGATAGCCAAATAAGATACAAATATACCCTGAAATAATCAAGCACAAACACGCTTCATAAAAAGAGTATTAATTGTAGTTATTACCTCAGAGATGTAACTTCTGCACAGTTTTAATCCCTTCGATTTGCCAAAACGAAACGGCATTTTAAAACGACGGGAAAATCCGCTTATCCTTGCAGATTGTAGCAGTACTGTTGTTGTTCGCTACGAAAGTTTTTTTTTGCAATATTTCATACAAATGGCGCGCTTTCTCCCGTTCTCAAGGGTGATGTGTTTTGATCTTTGCCGAATAACATTAGTTTCCAATCTGTTTCTTCCTCCATCGAAACGTTGTAGAAAATTATAATAAAACCAATAGATCTTATTCCCGAAACGTCATCTTCTCCGGCTTCGATAAATCTCCATCAAAGACCACGAAATTTAACACTTGTCGGAAATAAATCTTATCTCCTAAGCAGTTATCAAGTTTATCGCACATTTTCTTTTTATTTCACGCTGTAAAGCACAAAAATAATAATATTTCTATTTCGACAGAAACTTCTTTGTTCACTCTTCCCGTAACTGACAATCAAACGCGAAACTCTCCAATTGGAAAAGAGAACCTTGATTAATTAATAACAAGCAATTAACCATTAACGAGTTCAGGCTAAACCAAACACAAATCTTTGTACAAGAGTTTTTTAAAACCGACTCGAACATTTTGCCAATGATCGGCAAAATGATCAAGACAATTCTTGACATTAAGAATAGACTTTGTTATATCACATTCTCAGCTCAAACATTTTCTCTGGTCCAACTCTGAGAAACCAAACGCATACTAAGAACGGAAAACACGGATAATTGCCACAAAATCCCACTTAAAAACCCTTCATGTTATCATCCTTAGGGTAACAAGATCCCCGCCAAACGGGCATGAAAGCCTATTATAATTTGATCCCTTAAACCCTTAAAAAGCATCCGACCCTAGTTTCCTGACTTTGATAAATGTGTTTGTTGATGTCGCTTTTCTTCACTTTACATTGCTGGTAGCCTCTTACACAGACTCTTTTTGGGTTTGTCACGCAATCTTCCTGACGAGCCCAAAAAGCGTCTGTGCAGCAGGCTATATTGCTTCTTGCTTACATTATTGAGAGTGACTTCGGGCATGCGCGGTGGTTTGGGTGGAGCCACTGTCCTAACAACAAACCGCACTGGATTCTTGGCTCGCTTGATAATCTCCACTGCCTCGTCATGTGACGCGCCACGAAGGTCGTGTCCATCAACCTAACAGGGGTAGAGTGAGTAGACTTAAAATTCGTGTTTACTAAACAAATTTAGAAGTCAGTCAAGCCAAACCTAAACTCCTCACCTCTAAAATCTGGTCACCAGTAGTCAATGTTCCTAAACGCGCAGCAGGACTGGACTCCAGTACATGCCTGATAAAGATTCCTTTGAGGCCCATTCCCTGGGGCCCAACTTTACCACCAATGATACTAATCCCCAGGCCACTATCAGGCTCGCGGTTGAGTTCCACCACACGAACTCCTGGTTCATCGTAGAGGGGGGATCTAGCCGGTTGAAGCAGGTCAGGCAGGTTTTGTACTCCCTCGGGAATATTGTACTCTTCAGTTTCCTCTCTGAAGTTTTGAATGAAATGGGTGCTAAGTTACATCACGATAATTTATGCTCTGTTTAGTACAAAATGGGCTACGATTAATCGACACTTCAAAATAACGAACTAGAACAGAAGAATAACATTAGGGTAACGCTAGAAAGTCCCACAGATGGACGGTTACAGATCAAAACCCATAACGTTATTTGACCTTCTCTGCTCTCGCTCAGCTTCAACCTCCAGGGACTGGGACGACGAGTGCACCGATGACGTAGAGCTGTCTTCCAGGAAGGACGAGGGGGACTGTTGTATAGCTCGTGCTGGCGTCATCTCACTACGAATAAAAGTGAACCTGGAGAACAACACGAGTCGGGTGAGATAAAAAAAGATAAAACGAACAAATATCCAACAAGTTGAAAATAAAAAATTGTCATTCAGAAGTACTTACACAATGTCCTTCAGCAAAGACTGCTTTCTGAGCACAGACCTGCAAAAAATAAACAGGAATAATATTAACGATACTGTTTCGTTGGAAAGACCATTGTCGTTGCTTAGCAACAGGGCGGTCAAGTGCTCATGACAGCTTTAATTAGTACTGATGTCTTTACCTGGCCCTGTGTCCTGACAAACCAATCATGCTTTCATCATTCACCGCAACAATATGATCTCCAACTCCTATTCGCCCATCCAGTCCCACCGCACCCCCCTTAAGTACAGACTTCACCACACAACCACAGCCGTCCTCATCACCCTTCAGAGTCAACCCTGGAATGACAGGGAAAAAATACAGCAATTGAAAAAGTTTAAATTACTTGCGTGTAACGTGGATTGGAGAATGCACAAAGTAAATAACGCGTTGGAAAGTCCCAGACATAATAGTGATTCCAGAGTTCTTTCCAAGTCCAAACTTGTGAACTTTGCAGAAAATCTCGAGAAAGTTGCCATTCGTTGCTCGATTTTTCAGGAAAAATAAAGACAGAAAGATGTCAAAATGTTCCATGCGCGGTTGTTGGCTGTAAGGTTAGAAAGACTAACTGAAAAGTCAAGTCAAACCCCGCCCAGACTACAATGGAAGACTTTGAAAACGGAGATTTCTTTCTACGGTTAGGCTTACCATGCACACTACTCCGAAAACCCTCTTCAAACCCGAGAAATTTGAAAACGTCGGCATTTTGAACCACAAATCCAAAATAAGCGGTGAGATATGAACTCACTAAATTGACCTTGCTCCCAATGTGTGGCTTCATAGCTCAGTTGGTAGAGCATCGCACCGGTATCACGGAGGTCATGGGTTCGAATCCGTTGAAGCCCTGATTTTTTTCAGGCTTCTTCTTTCCAATTGCTTAAATTGGAAAATTTACTGCGAAGATCATACTTCACTTGCATAAGCGGTGATTGCTGCTTTTTTAATTCCTCAGGCGTAGTATTGACGGAGAACATTTGATGCGTTTTCAAAATGAAACCTCCGTTTTCAAATTCCTCCAGCGTAGAGTACACGGGGACCCCATTTGCCAATACACTTACCCAGTTTTCCAACCATCTGTCTTCGAATGGTGATAGTCTCCATTCTTGATTTAATATTATCAGGTAAACTGTCCATATCAATGGAATCTCCTGAGAACAACAGCGGCGGCCCAAAGTCGAACTTTGATGACTGTTCACTTTCGCTACCACTGGACTCATTATCACTCTCCTTTTCAACTTCAATATTACTCATCATGGCGGCCTGTCGGTCTGAACAAAACACACAGATGAAGAAACAAAGGGTAATATTAACAGCGTAGTGTTTTCAAGTCAGTTGATGAAACCTCAGTATGTGACGATTCCAATAAAACCTTTTGAGAAGTAATGTAGTGTTAATTATCATGTTTATTATTATTAACTTTTTTACTTTCTTACTTTCTTCAATATATAGTAATAATAATAATAATAATAATAATAATATCGCTTTGATGATCCATACGATGTTTTTGAAATTCATCTTAATCAAGACATGTTTCGGACGAAACATCATCCATCGTCAGTTGTACAATGAGAAATAAACTGAGGTTGAGCAATAAATAGTGAAACAAAGTGAGATATAACATGAATAATTAAGAATGAAGGCGAGAACAGAATAAAAACACACAACCACAAAACAAAAAAA
>CM042757.1:24749469-24764518 GCA_022496165.2 Catalaphyllia jardinei | reverse complement strand
CCCCCGCTTCCCCTAGCTTTTGATCGCACGCCATTCGAAAGCAAATCTCGGAATAAAACATACGGAGAGCCTCTTTGCAGCCTAATTGAGTGACCATGCTAAGGGCGACAGACCTAAATTGTAACTTTGAGGTCTTTAGAAGAAACCTTCGTGTGTGACCATTCAAATGAAAGCTATTGAGCAGTACTTTCATGTGGTACTGCTTATTATGCTGTATAAGTACAGTAAGTTGTAACATAAAGTCTATCGATGAAACCTTAGTGTATGACTATTCAACTGAAGGCTATTGAACGGTATTTTCATGTGGTACTGTTTGGACACGAGAACAAATGACAGGATTGATTGAAGTTACCATGTTTCTCCTGGGCCGAGTTGTTCAAGGATTAAAAGTTAATCGAAGAGTCGATATTTGTTGTATCAAAATGTTTTTCACTGTTTATGTTTTGTGTAGTTTGCGATTATTCAAACCCAAAACTGAAGAGCAAACGATATTAACAGAAACTGAAAAGTTACAAAATTGAAATCAAAATTCTCGCTAACCTTGGGTTAGCCTAATCGGGCTTTGAAGCACTGACTCGCCATTGTATCTTGCAGTGTCTGGTGGGCTCTCCTCATATTCTTCATCGTCCTCAGGCAGAGATACTGGCCTGGCTACGCCAATCCTAACTTTACCTGGAAGGTACAGAGAATTTTTGAAGTGAATAAACAAACAAACAAAACAATGGCCGGCATCACAGCCACCACTGAGCAAAAAATTACTGAAACAATTAACAAAAGACTCGCAATGCACTTCGAAGTCCTCCTCTAACTTATCTTAGTTAACAAGCAAACCAGGGATCTGCCAGAGTCACTCCATTGTATAAAAATTCTGGGAAGCGCTCTGATCCGACGAATTATTGACCAATATCAGTAATTCCATTTGCGGCTAAACTCTTTGAACGAACGATTTATGATCAGCTTTATCATTATTTAACTAAAAACAACTTTCTCTCGTGCCATCAATCTGGTTTTCGGTCTTTGCATTCAACTCTCACAGCACTTATCGAAGCTACAGATAGCTGGGCAATGGATATAGACCGTTAATGCCATAGTCTTTTTAGACCTCTAAAAGGCATTTGATACAGTAGATCATGATATTTTGTTACGAAAATTGCAATACTATGGGATTAGTTGGACCAGCCATCAATGGTTTGCTTCTTATTTAGATAATCAAACACAGATTTGTCATCTAAGTTCTTGTACATGTAAGTCAACTCCGAAATGTCTAAGATGTGGTCTTCCCCAAGGAACAATTTTGGGACCTCTTTTGTTTTTGATATATATTAATGACTTACCACATTGTCTGACATATTCAGAACCCAGAATGTACGCAGATAAACTGCAGATGATTCCAGCCTGACGCTTGCCAGTAGTGACATTAAGCATAAAAATTATTGCCTTAATCACAACTGGGGAGATATTTGAATTTGACCACAAATCATTTCCTGGAGTGGGGAATTTCAGTTTAGAAAATGCCAAATCCCTGCCTTATGCCCTGCCTACCCCACTCCACCCCCCCCCCCTGTCCGCGGCTTGACATTAATACATGTAGGTGCATCATCATCATCATCATCATCATCATCACCATCTTTATTTATTTAAACACGGTAAAATACATCAGGCATTAATAATTGTCTAACATACTAAAACGAAGATTAGCTAAATACTGTATCAATTCTTGGCAAAAAGTTATAAATTTATGCTCACCTTTTGACGTTCCTTTGAGTGTCTCAACAGCAAAACTAAGTGAAGAGTGTTCCAGGTTGGTATCATTAACAGACATTAGACGATCCACTGGCTTCAGGCGGCCATCTTGTTCTGCCACACCTCCAGGTACCAGGCTTCGGATCACAATCACTGTTTTCTCAGGAGAGTCTGGATCCTAACAATGGAAAAGTAGCAACACAATTGTTGGGAAGAACCATTTGGTATACTCCTTACAACAAAATTTCCCATCGTATATATGGGTTAATTGAGTTTCCAAGGGTACAGGTACTCTAGTGGCAAAACTGGACACTTAAACATAATGACATTTCTATTACAGTCCAACCACTATCAAGACAGTGGTCAACTATTACATGGCCACTCCTAATTTTATTAGATGGCCAGTAATCATCGATTTTGTCAGCAGATTTCAATGCGGAATAACTGGATGTTTTCAGGGTAGCCATTGGAATGATTTTCTAATACGAGCACAGTGACTTGCACAGTGGCTTGCACTCTTGTACAAGTGGCAATGGTCTGCCATAGACTACCAAACAGAATGTTACTGGCAGTAGTTCCCCAATCTCTATCTGAATTTCTTTCCTGACATCTCAACACGTCCTTTCCAAGGATGCTTCTGGTTTTTATCCTAGAGCCCAATTGCCAAGGTTGCCCATCCATGAAGTCAACAAACATCATGGTGGATGAAAGAGCTCAAAATGGCATCTTAGTTCCAGAACTTCTCCACCGCATGAACAACTATCATTCAATGTATTGTTCATTAGTCCAACCAACACTCAATATTCGAATGTACACTATGGTTGGATGGTTACTATATTTATATGGCTATTTAAAATCTGAAGCCAAGAATTGAAGCAGTTCTGGATAAATGGACAAATTAATCATTTTTTAGGCAGAATGTGTCGCTTCAGGCGTTTTGACTGTAAACACACTACCACAAAAACATTAGCCTTAGTCATACTGAAACAAAAACTACCATGACGGTGTTTCTAGATACATGTACTGTATCTGCATGCCATAGAACGGGATTGTGCAATGTGTCATCACAAATGTGTATTTGGAGTATTATCATTTTACTTTGTTGGTCCAGTGTATGAATCTCACCTTGTAATCCAAGATACTAAATCCCAGTCCTCTTTCCCCTTTTTCCAGATCCACGTACTCAATCTCCTCAGTCCACATGGACTGGGACATGGTGGATTCATTGAACCCGGTGGGACTGGGGCTATCAGGCAAGGCAGGTAGCATGGGGCTCGGACTTGTTATATCCAATTCTATATATGCATCATCTTAAAAATAAGATATACAAGTAACTATTATTACTAACAGTATAACAAGAACAGAGGGTGTCGTGTTTCTATATTATGTAGAGTAACCTGTGAGTGGTCTCTTATGTTTGGCCCAGGAGCACTACAGACGTACACATATGCCGGTATGTAAGACCAGACAAGCTGGCACACAAAGCGCACTGGCAAGTCAAGTTGTATCTAGTTCCAAGCCCTCATGTTGTTCTTAAACTCCATTGCGTGCCACACAAAGTGCACTGGCAGGTTGAGTTGCATCTAGTTCCAAGCTCTCAAGTTGTTCTTAAACTCCCTCACATGCCATTTGAAGCAAAAAACCAGAAAGCAGCACTTGAGTGTGAAACCCAGATCCTAGAGACCACTAGCAGGCTAGTTATAGTGCACCATAGACATTCAAAGTCTTAGCGTTTACCACAACCAAAGATACACTGAACACTACACACCACCCTTCAACACAATCCAAGTAACACAAAACATTTTTGTGACTGAAATCTTCTGATTGTCATGTATGCTGACCTGGTCTTTCACTCTCATTTGGTTGGCTTTCCACATCCATCTCAGCCTCTGCTGTGATTGGTTTATCCTCTGCCAAGTCACGTTTTCTAGCAACCACCAATCGAAAGTCCTTTGGCAATCCTTGAATCAGTGCAACAACTTCTGAATGACTTAACTCCAAGACACTGTCACCATTCACCTTTGAGGTATGAGAAATGAGCAAAGAAATCTGAATCTATCACTAATTAAAATAATAGACCAATCTCACTCAGAAAGCACTAATATATAGACCTTAATTTAATAAATTAATAAAGAAATAATTTCACTGAACTTTTTAGGCACCAAATCCATACAAAACATGGATATCCCTTATTATATAATAACCAAATCAATGCACGCGCTCTGATTGGTCAATCAGCTGTGGGTTATTGTGCCGGTAAACCCACGGAAAAATCACGCGTCTTCTGAATTATTATATAAAAGCAATAGACCACAAGTTTTCTATGGGTTATAGGCTGATAAACCACTTGGGATATTGGTAGAACACTCGAAGAATTCGTAAACAACTCGCCTGCGGCTCATGGTTTACAAATTCTTCTCATGTTCTATCACCATCCCGAGTGGTTTATCAGCTTATAACCCATAGAAACTTGTGGTCTATTGCTTAAATGTAGTGGTAGCCCACTGCATGCAAATTTACATGCCTGGCATTGGGAAAGAAACAAATAAACAAAAGAAGGGCACGTTATAAGTGCAGACAGCCTACAGTGCATGGCTGTGATCCATCTAATTACGCGTCCCATATCTCAGACTAATAAATTTCCAAAAAGATGCACCAATTTCAGTCCCGCATGTATTCATGTGGAGGCAAAAAATTATGACTATGATCATGGTTCATGTCTTTTCCTCTCTTAACAGGACACCTGACTGGTTGCAGCGACACAGAAATGCATAGTTTGCTAACATCTGCATCTGCATAATCAGTGAGAGCTTTTTTCTACATAAAACAGAAAATTTTGCCATATTAGCCAAAAAGCAGCTTCCTTAAAACCCCACAAACAAAAATTCCAAAGAGAATGGTTATTTAGAAGAATCTTTTCTCCTAAAACATGCCCATTCATTTCTGACAAATTTTAAACCTTCAGGCCTTTGACTAAAGAGCTTGGAAAGTAGTTTCGAGATAGTTGGTTACAAACGCAACAACAAATTCTGTATAGAAAATGAGCTGAATTGCTGAATGGGACTCACTCTTTTGTTTGAGAGACTCACAGAGTTTTGGCTGTGTGAGTCCCTGGACTCACTACTGCCTATTTCTAGATGGATCACTGACATGGTGAGTGATAATTATTATTGTTATAAGTCTTTATAACAAGTCTTTCTTACCTCCACTAGATGATCACCAGGTTGAACAATTCCACTCTTTCCCACGGGACCCTCAGGACTAACAGCATGCACTCTGTGCCATGGCAGGGAACCATCTGCAAAAAGTGTGACAATACCAAGGGTGGGTAAGTCCATTTTTGGGTGCCATGATTAATCAGTGACAAGATTTTGGGGTAATGGGGTGTAGAATGAAATGTAATTGGCACGGCAATATGTATAACTATATTTTATACCACATAAAATTTATTTCATTGTAATACACTGTAAAGTACTGCAATGTTATCTATAATTAACATGGTACCAAAACTTCAAATCCTTACTTTGCCTATTTACACTGTAGTACAGAACACTCTTCCATTTCTTTGGTCAGTGACACAAAAACACTGTAAAAGCTGGACATTCTACGGTGTAACATATAGTAATCGTTCACCAAGATGATCACACAAGGCAAACTATCTACTGTGGTAAGAACTATTAATAAATTACACATGTACATAAAACAACTGACATAGCCCTTTTGACTGCCTTTGAACCAAAATCTTTTTGTTGGTAACACAATTTCTTTCCATGCGTCAAAATGAAATGTCAAAGCGATGTTACAATGAGCTATTTATTTTAATTTCCTTACCTTGTGGATTTTGTGTCCCTTCTAAACTGATCCCCAGACCTCCACCTGATTGGAATTTTGATATATCTGCAACCTTTTGACATGCATGTAATACAAGTAGTCACAGTCACTGCTGACACACAAATGGACAGACAAATGGAAAAAGGAAGGGAGAGGGCAGCAATTCAAAAAGAAGACGGAGATGGAGAGCAGACAAAAGAATGACTAGCATCCCTTTAATTATAAGTGTTATTACTTGATAGGTTTAAAGTTCAAAAGTGCTTTTCAATTTTTACTTCCATTGTTATAAGTACTTGGATTTGACTGCGATTAGTTTTACTTTTCTTCTTTACTCCATTTTACCTTAGTTACTTAGAACCTCCCTGAAAACCAAGAAATGTGATAGGAGCTTCCTCAAAAAAGACTATTAATTTTATTATTATAATTATAATTATTATTACAAAATTTCAAACAGAAACGATTCTACCATATCATACTCACCAAAATATCCACACTATCTCCAAGCAGATTGCTGTAATGCTCCTTAACACTTTCTGGGTCTGTAAAAGTAAATATTTTCGCTCAATTACATTTTTCACTACAAGTTGAAAATAAAAATCCTATAAATTAAAAATCTGGAAGTTGTGCATGAAAGGCCTAATATAATTAACTTCCAATCACGCTTTGTTTTCATGTATGCTGTACACCAAGTGTACTTGAGACTGAATGGTTTTCTTTTACTGTCATTAGATAGTGACTTATTGCACAGGTAACTCATACCAGTCTTTGGCTCTGGAGCAACTGAATCCACATGCAACACAGATGCATCTGCTAGACTTGCACTGGACTGTGCACTCAGTGAAGCTGTTGCCATCACCTCATCTACAAAAGATTGTTACAAAAACTTACATGAAACTAACACTTGACAAACCTCATGGAGGGAGGGTTGAATGCATTTCTGAGAGGAAAAGTGGAGGATTTTAGTTCTGCCAACAGTTTGACTGTCCCTTAACTTCTGTATACAGTTAGATCCTTGGTGAAAATCCTTTAAAGATCTTTAAGGATCTTTAAAGATGTTAGACTGTTGAGGATCCTGTTGAAGAACATCAAGATCCTCAAAGAAGTTTAATACAACACTATATTCTTGTCAGGATCTGCAAGGATCTAAAAGGATATTCACCTTCCTTGTCAGGATCTTCAAGCATCTTTGACGATCTTAATCTTTCCCTGCCAAGATCTTAGAGTATCTTGGAGGATCCTTCCGAGGATATTAAATAATGTTATTTTATTTTAGGATCTTCCCAAGATCTTCGCAAGGTCTTTCAAAGATGTTCAAGAATCCTTGAAAGATCCTTATTTTTAAGGAGGTGTAGTTGAAGCCTTTTGCATGAAATACAACCTGTACATTAATGTACATGTAAGATACATGTACATGTAGCTGCATCTCTTTGCACATATTTAAGTACTGTTATAAGTTCACCAAAGATATCTTGTTACTCACCAACAGGAGTTTGTGGTCTGCTGAGACGATGTTGGACATGCCGTGCGACCCTAATCCTGACAACAGCTCCAGTTTTTTTAAGAATTTCCACAGCTTGCTGGTTATCTTTTCCATGGAGGCTGATATCATCAACTTCAATAATTTGGTCATTTATTCTTAACCTGCCATCAACTGCAGCAGTACTTCCCTCAGCAATACTTTTCACAAAGATTCCTGATAATTCAACTGAAAAATAATACAAAAAGAAAAACAGAAAATGAGACTTTCAGCTTAGATGTTTACTTGACACACCATGTAGCTTTAAATTTGGATTCCTCATGGAAATTTTAGTGTAGCACTTTTGACATACATGAGTGGGTCATGATTGGTGTGCTCAGCTCTGGATCAACACTTCACCGTTGCAGTGCCTCTTTCTCCACCAATGTTTATAAATACTTACCAGCAAATTTAATGCAGGGGGTCCTGTGATGAACTAGCATCCCATTCAGGGGATCAGTACATATAGAAACACTCCTGGTCACTTCATGCCACCAGAGACTAGCCTTGACCTGATGGGCCACTCGCCTTACCCAGTTTACCTTTTTTACCAAGTATAAGTACTTTTGACATGCGAAGCAAAATTTTATCATTACATGAAATTCAAAACGTCTAATAATTACTGAAATCTATACCAGCATCAAACCTGTATTACACTGTACATACACTGACAGAAGTGATGCATAATAACATTTCTACAAGATCAGTTTGTAAGACATGTGAACATACCTGAAGATTGTTCAACATATCCTGCAATGGTGATACCCAAGCCTCTGCTGTCTTTTACAAGTTCAACATCAAATGTTTCTACAGGTATATCCCTGATTTCCTACAAAAACATCAGTCAAATATACCAAGCATGATTAAGTTACTTAACGTCATTCCCCAGTATTGTATTGCACATCCCTACTGCACATAATTTCATGCCTGATTTGTGTGAGCATTAATTTTTTCTCAAAAAAGATGGTGAACTACTATTTTGTTGTTGTTGTTTTGAATTGAGTATAAATTTCTCCATGTAAAATAAATATGGACCAATTACATGTACAGTGTAGAACAAGAAAAAAATCACCAGAAGCGTGAGTTAAGTATTCCAGTTAAGCATGACTATGATCATGGTGCTATTATAAGGATTTATTGGGTGTAAACAAGGCACTGTTGCTTCTAAAGGTATGCAAGGACCCCTCCCTTTTATTTCAAAATTCAAGTTTCTATAACATAAACAATCAATTGGCAAAGTTTGGCAAAAATCTCAGTGTTGATTCTATTCTCAGACAGTGGAATTACCTCAAGCCAGCAAAGTTATTTGCAATATACATGCAATTTAATATAATATATAATATTAAGTTTTGTCTTATTCAGCTTTAGGTGTGATTTTCAAAGCTACAGTAATAACAACTCAACAACAACGACAACACTAATAATAATAATTATAATTTATAATAATAATAACAACAACAACAATGATAAAATACAGTAATTTTGTATAGTGCCCTTTCTGCAAGATTCAAAGGCACTGCTTACAACATCAATAAACTACAGTGTACAGTGTATCTACAAGTCTGAGTGAGTATGTTATTTGTTTCATAATAAAAGTCTGTATTTTAATTTCGTAACAAGGCAAGTCAATGACAAAAATTATTTAGAAATTATCTACTGTACATGTAAATATGGACAGAGTTTACAAAGTTATATTATACAGGCTCTATGCTCAACAACATATTTGTACAAAGTTCAGATGCAACAAATACCTCTTCTCTGGAGGAGGCATCAACATTGGAGTCATCAGTCACCAGTCTGGCAATAACAAGTTTGACATGTTGTCCCACTTTGCGCAACACCTGAGCTACCTGTTCACTACCCATACCACCAACATTAACTTCACCAATTTGAAGAATGTGATCACCACTTTGTAGATGCCCGTCCTAAAGATAATCAGAGATTGAATCTGTTAACTACAGTTAGTACTATTATAAATTTCAAATCACAGACACTGAACAGTACTCCTCTGTAGTCCTGTGCATTTCAAATCTTTTCAGAAGGCACTCTCAGACAGAACGATTAACAGAAGAGAACACTGCAAATGTACTGTGGTTGGTCAAATTACTGGCAAGTTCTACCTACTATTACATGTACATTGTGCTCCTTATCTACATGTATATTACATTCTAACAGATAAGCTACCTTTTAAAAATATTTTCAAGCTGAATTCTATACACACCCTATCAGCGACCCCTCCTGGTAGGATGGTCTTTACAATAACTCCAGTGCTTCTTCCACCAACAATGCCAAAGCCCAGTCCTGACCCATCATTATGTAACTCCACCGTCTCAATATGCCGTAGATTCTCCCCGTCACCAGCCTAGAATAATTATTATGCATAGATCAGTTTTGTTAAATACTGCAAAAATAATAAATATATTACCACACTGTATACATTAATCACAACAAAGAAAGTTTTCAAACAATTTATGTGATCAAGATTCATGCCTTGTATGTGACATGATAAATTTACTTACAGGCACTGTAACAGATGTGCGAGAAACACTACTAACATCCGAGGGTGTACGGGATAACATTGAACTTGCTCCAGAGGTTGTACGTGACAAATTTCGTGACCGGGGAATTCCACCTCTGGCCACAATCAGTTCAACTTCTCCACTAGTTTGCTGTAAAACTCCAATTGCTTGCTGATGAGATACTCCACTGTCAAGCTGTTTGCCATCTATTGCAAGAATCTGGTCACTTTCTTGTAGCCGACCATCACTACAAAGTTAAGCAAAGTACAAATTCATGTTTGCATTGATAAATGACTTAATTCTGCTGATTAAGATCATTTTACTTGTGATCTGGAAAATATATTTTGGAGCAGCCATAATTTCAAAGGAGTATGAGAACTGTAAGAGTCTTGTCAACCTGTGCATAGACATGTTGCTATAGTGTAGGCTGTTACCAAGGCTGCAGTCTAGGAAATATTTACGAGAAGCCCAAAGGTTCCTAACAATGAAACCACGGGTGCCCAGCACTTAAGTTCAATATATGAAAAGAGGAAGTTTGAATCCCAGTTGCCCAAAGGTAAACATTAGTCACCGGTTGCACCTGGGTACTTCTAGAGTACATCCCTGTTTACTCTCCCTTAAAACACTTTATTTATTAATCCTCTTAGTTATTAATTAGCATAAATCAGCTTCTTCAATGACCTTGCTCATTACCCATGTACCAGAGAGTACAAGTGGGAAGGCTACAATCTTATGTAAAACGGATCATTTCCCCTTCATTGATGCACTAGACAGTTTTGAGCTTGCCCATGAAAACACTGTTTAATTAATACATGTAATTTACCTTCCTGCAACACCTTCAGGCTGAATCTCTTGGATGAAAATTCCTAACTCTCCACGATTTTCACTCTTCAACCCAACAACACTAAAACCCAAGCCACCTTGGTCTGGTTTCATTAACTTCACAGTCTCTACCTCACGACCTTGTGTCAAAGTTTCAATCCCCTTTTGGAAGTCTTCATTCTGGCCAAATTTGGATTTCTTAAGCTCTTTAGCAATTTGATCTCTGTTGTCATGGGGTAACTCAAATTCAACCTCCGCTGGAAGGTCCTCAGGAGATGAATAAGCATACAACGTCTGCTGAGCATCTACCCAAGCTTCAGGCTGACAATTCCTTACAACTGGTTCAATGTTTTCCTGTGGCTCTTGGTCAAACACACCAGCCGTAGAAGCGGGTTCATTTCTTATGGTAGTCTCTTCTCCTTCTGATGCAGAGTGGCGTGGAATTACCAGTTCTCCTGTTGGAGAGAACTCAAAGTCTTGAATGGCTCCAGGTGGTAAATGCTTTAGCTGTTTGTTTAGCTCTTTCACAGACTGTTGTATGGCAAGAAGCTGACGAAACAGAGGACTTTCCAACATCTGTTTGATTCTCTCAAGTTCCTCATCATTATCAGTGTCTCCTTGGGATTTGAGCTTCTGCTGAAAGCCATCCAAAATTTCCACAGCTCGAGATGTATCTGATAGAAAAGAAATGAGACCAAAAGTGAATTAGGAAAAAACATGCCATTTTGGCATCATTGAAATTGGGACCACAACACATAGTGTACTGTAGGTTATGATAAATATAAACTACTGGAGCAAGGGAATTTTTTTTTAAAAAATATATGCTTTTTGTACAGCTACATGTACATGTAGATGCACACTATTCAATGTTGCTTCTTTCTCATTATTCTTCACTGTATGTGTAATACATATGGGCTATTGACCAAGTGTGAGGTCAAGTTGGCTGGACATTGGCCAAGTTCTTTTTTTGCGTGTTTATGGACCGAGACATAGTCAAGGTCCATAAAGTCGCAAAAAAAGAACGAGGCCAATATCCAGCCTTCTTGACCGAACAAACTTGGTCAATAAAGGATTTATTATGTGGCTTTCAAGGAAATTTTTCTTGCAGGATACAGTGGGTAGTCCCGAGCGGGCAAGATGGCTCCATCTTGCCCGCTTAGGTAGCTGATCACGGCACGCGATTTGGGTCATCTTGCTCTCTTGCAGAGCTAGCCATATAATAAATAGTATTATTCATTGAAAATATTTCCCTGTTTCTGATTGGTTAAAACCACATGCATAATTCACCATAACCAGCCGCTGTTGACCAAATTTGGAAAGAACTTTGTCATATTGAACCAATGATGTCAAAAGTGCAGCCCGCTACAATTTATTGAACTGTTGAATGGGGTTGAAATGTGTTATTTTTGGTAAGCAGAAAAACAAAGACAGAAATGGATAAACTCCTTTACATGTAAGAACGGGAAAATATTGTTAATGAATAATAAAGGCAATAGTACATTGGCTTTCGTAGGATATGAAGAATTCTGCAGATCTCGGAGGGTGTTATCCACCAAGGCCAAAGGCCAAGGTGGATAACACCCTCCGAGATCTGCAGTAATTGCTAAATAGTAATTGCTAAATATACATGGTGACCGTGGTAACTATGCTAAAGCTTTACAGTCATGCCTACAAGTTTGACTACATTGTAACTTTTCCTGGGCCGGGTTGTTCAAAGCCTGATTGAGCTAACCCAGGGTTAGCTAATTTTGATTTTTGTAACTTTTCGGTGAGGTGTTCCATTTATATTGTTTGCCCTTTGGTTTGGAGCTGTAGTAATATCAAACTATACCAAACGCTACAGGCAAAAAACATTTTGTAACAAGAAAAAATTATGCTTCAGTTAACTTCAAACCCTGGGTTAATGTTAACCGGCTTTCGAATAACCCAGCCCTGATTTTTAGTTGCGTTATGTCGCAGTGGATGTTTTACACAATTCTACAATGACAAGAAAAATAGGTTGTCCAAAGAGCGATGCACCACAGTGCAGTGCACACAGGTCCAGCTTGTTTTCAGCAGCTTTAGTAACTTTAATGTCAAACAATATTATATAAATTATGGCATAAATGAACTACTCCATTGTGTATAATGTTGTGGTTTGATTTCATTTTTGGTTTAATTTTTATTAAACCAGTTTAAATTTTTCAAACTGGTTCATATTTTTCAAACTGGGTTGAAATTTTTAAACCAGTTTAATTTTCAATTTTGAGCAAAATGTAATTAAAATGTCTTAGTAATTTGGATTAAGCGCTCAAGTTAGTGATTAGGCCTAAGCACTTATTTAGAATGTAAGGGTATATATGAATGTTGTGCTGCGTAGCACTATGAACACAAATGATGTAACAGAGAATTAACTCTGAAGTGTAGGTTTTAGTGCTAATTTAACCCATGAATAACCCACTGGGCGTTAGCCCTAGTAAAGGGAATCAGGGAACCGCACAAGGTAAAAAAAAAAATTTTGACCTCAGTGGGAATCGAACCCACGACCTCCGGGCTAGAGTAACGGTAGATCTAGTCTGGAGGTCGTGGGTTCGATTCCCACCAAGGTCAAAATATTTTTTCTTTACCTTGTGTGGTTCCCTGATTCCCTTTACTAGGGCTAACGCCCAGTGGGTTATTCATGGGTTAAATTAGCACTAAAATGTACACTTCAGAGTTAAATTCTCTGTTACATCACTTATTTAGAATGGTTAGCTTTGATGTTAGGCTGGGAACTTTGAATATGACAGTAGTTTGGGTTGAGCTCTCAGGTTAGTGATTAGGTGTAACCACTTATTTGGAATTAGTTAGCTTCTTAGTAATTACAGTGTAAGACAAGGTTCATGCATGAATAAATTAAAATTTATATGAGAGGGGCTTGGGGTGATGAACTGATAATTAAAACAAGTATGAGAGCTCTTGCATCAACTGCTTTCATGGTCAAGTGGTAATGACAGTGGGAAGTAGATCCAGAGGTTGGTGGTAAGTCAGAGATAAAAATAAAAATAAAAAAAAGTGAAACTTACTGTTAATTAGTATTCGTGCTTAATGGGGATTCGGGGGAAGGGGTAGAGTGGGTAGAGTAGCTGGAGGATAGAATAAATCAGGAGTCAATCAGTGAGAATAGGAGAGAATACGATAGAGGAATGGAAAGAAATGTTTTCCCTTTTTTATAGATGGTAGACAAAAAAATCTACCCAGTTTGAAAAATTCAAACTGGTTTAAAAGAATTTAAACTGGTTTAAAAAAATTAAACCAAACAGAAAAAAACAAACCACAACATATATATTTAGAACTCTATTGTTTGCTCTAGTCTAAACAAGAAACATATTTATTTTGCTATTATTAAAGAATCATTATTGCAAACAAAAAGATTCAATTCTCCACTAGCTAAGGGCATTATGGATTACAAAGCCTTCAAATATTTACGGAATGTTGACAGCACTTTGCAGTTTGCAAGAAAACAGTGAATTACTGCATCTAAACTTTAAGTAAGCTTAAAAATATACATTATATATATGTGAACTTCCAAATAAATTAAAACTTACATGAAATGAGAATATTACAATCAGCTTTAATCCAAGGCTTGTATAAACGTAGACTTGCTATTAAGCTAACCGGTAAATCGAACAGTCCTTATATGAGGTTTAAACTCCCATAAGTCAGGTCAGTTCAAGACTGTGAAATTCGAAGTGATACAAAGAAACCATACCGTATCGCTGCAGCACTTGAATGCGAGATAATTTGCAGTGAGACAAGATTAATTTAGGCAATAGTAGTGTTGAATAACCCTAAACCCTCAGATCATAGCTATTGCAGATCCCATATCGATCGGGCTAGCAAAACTGAAATAAACTTAAATAGGCATACTGGTCGAATATAGTTGCTTCGTTTCCGCGATACAGCGAGAAAACTTGAGGCTATTTCGTATGCATAGCACTTCTCTTTAAAACCATAAATAACCTTTAAGCCTCGATAGCATTTACAAATCCCATATAGGCCTGCCAAAACTGAAATGCTTACCTGATAAAATAGGCATCGTGGTCGAATATAGTTGCTTAGTTTCTCCGATACAGCGAGAAAGCTCGAGGCTTTTTCGGCATGCAAGGCACTTCTCCTTGAAATTTATGATCTAGGAATCATAGTAAAACGATAATATGTAGCATCTCTGCAAGGAATGCTAAATAAACCGTGTAAATGCCTGAAATAACTTGCAGTTTCGTAGAGTTTGTAAATAGAATGTGGGCCAGGTTACTAAGCTTAATGCCAAGAATAATGCAATGCGAGCTCATTATATTGATGCAAGTGAAGTATGATCCTCGCAGTAAATTTTCCAGTTTAAGCAATTGGAAAGAAGAAGCCTGAAAAAAATCAGGGCTTCAACGGGATTCGAACCCATGACCTCCGCGATACCGGTGCGATGCTCTGCCAACTGAGCTATGAAGCCACACATTGGGAGCAAGGTCAATTTAGTGAGTTCATATCTCCCGTAAGGAGTGAAATGATGTAAAGTGAAGTTGAAGCCCTGATTTTTTCAGGCTTCTTCTTTCCAATTGCTTAAATTGGAAAATTTACTGCGAGGATCATACTTCACTTGCAT
>CM042757.1:24726796-24744469 GCA_022496165.2 Catalaphyllia jardinei | reverse complement strand
ATATGGAACACATTGTTCCCAAATTGGTCATTTAGGACTGTTTTGTTATTAGTTCCCATTTGTAAATGGAACACGTTGTTCCCAAATGGATAATTTAGGACTGGTTTGTTCCTAATTGCCATCTGTAAAAGAAAGACTTTGTTCCCAAATGAATAAATTTATCACCGTTTTGTTCCGAGTTCCCATCTGCAAATGGAACAGTTTGTTCCACAATTGGACATTTAGCGCCGTTTTGTTCCGAATTCCCATCTGTGAATGGAACACACTGTTCCCAAATTGATGATTTAGGACCATAATTTTTGGAGTTCCTATCTGTGAATGGAACATATCGTTCCTAAATTAGTGATTTGGAAAGCGATTTTGGGCCAATTTGTCTCGCATTTCTATTTTGTTCCCAAATTTAGGAGTCCTTTTTTAATGAAGCAGGCAATAGGACAAGCACAGACCTGCTTGGGCAAATTTGGTTGCATCTTACTGTCATGAATTTTTCACAATAGTAATAAGGCCAGGCAAGTAAGGGCTTCAACGGGATTCGAACCCATGACCTCCGCGAATACCGGTGCGATGCTCTACCAACTGAGCTATGAAAGCATCCCGTTGAAGCCCTGATTTTTTTCAGGCTTTTTCTTTCCAGTTGCTTAAATTGGAAAATTTACTGCGAGGATCATACTTCACTTGCAATTTTTCAACTGTTGGATAATTTAGATAAACCTTCCTTTTTCTGTTTATGAAGGTTTTGCTTAAATAGAGACTCGACTTGATTGTAACGGAGTACGCAGTGAAATTTGGCTGGTTACGACTGGGATAATTTTTTCGGAAATGCCATTTAGAATGTGAAAGAAAAGCTAGAACTATTGTTGTTTGTTTGCGCAACCGAACGGATGTTTTTCCGACTTTCTCCAATAATCCCAGCTGGAACATCCGAGCTGTTAATGCGTAAGTTCGTTCTTTTTACCTATTTCTACAAATTTCAGGCAATGCGCCAAGCAAATTCTCAGAGTAGGAACCTCAAACAGGATTTTCATTAGGGGCATTTTCGTCCCGTATAATTTCCCAAGCTGTGTACCAATGGGTTTTCCCACGTTAATGAGGCGAAAGCAACCTTTGTATATAATTAACTGCTGTTGTTTTTAAACGAAAATTAGCAAGACTGATTACACAGTATGAGAGGATATTATCCAATCCTTCGGAGGGCACGGCCTTCCTTCATCCGGGTGTTTAGCCCTGACCAAATTCGTGCCCAGACCCCAAGTAATAACCCGATGCAAGAGGTTTAAAGCGACTCTGAATTAGCATTAAACACTTAATAAATAATACATACAAAATATTTTAAAAAAAGCTGCTACGCATATCTCGAGGCCTACTTACCAAACTTGGTCCACAGCGAACCTTTTTTGCTTTTAATTCAGCGCAGTGCTCTTGAGATTGAAATGTACAACGACCAGTCATGATAATTTCTGTTATCATCCACGACCATGTCAAATACCAGGAATTTGAGGGCGACTTAACCTTAATTTAAGTGAAATTTTAGGAAGTTTAAAGAGGGATTAAAAAGAAAAAAGTTTTGGAACACCACCAGACAGTTAAACGCCTCCGAAAGGACACCCCAGGTTGGTGGGAAAATGTTTTGGTACACGTCTTCAAATTTTTCACTTCAAATTCTAATTTTAAAACAACATCAAATCGTCAAAATGTCCTATTTCCATAACTTGAAGTTGGAAAATCTTTTAAGAAAAATTATTTATCTCCAAATTTACCCAAAAATCACCAAAAATATACAAAGCAGCCCAAAACATGGATATGTAGGATGAGCATAGAGATTTTTTTAACTGCTTGAAATGTGAACAGGTTATTTACGTGAAAACCATAATACCCAGCCAAAATGCGACCTTTACGTTAAGTCCCCTCTTATATTAATTAATGCAAAATAGTGTCACATTTTTCAAAAGCTTACTGAATAAATCAGGAATAAGGAAAGTTAATTAATATAAGTAAATTAAATCATAGGTGCGTTTGGCAGTGATAAATGCCATGCCAGTTTTCTTAAAGTAAATAAAAGAAAAGAGAGGACAAAACAAGACCACTCCCGTTCCACATTTTGATGGTGAAAAAATGGTGCGTTTTGTTATTAACCCGCGTTTTGTTATTAACCCATCACTATTATTTTTTGGAAAAGAGGAAATGAAGTTAGTAGAGTTTATATTTTCAGTCAAGGTTGCAAGAGCTGATTCCAGCAACTGCCCAGTTTCTTAGTTTCTTTCCACTGTTCTCCTCCATGTCTCGCGCGGTTCACCACCTTTCCTTTATTTTCTGGTGCCCAGGTGCCCGCAATTCCTAGATGTGAGTTATGATCATTTCCCAGGACGTGACCAAGCCTGGTTCATCTCTTGTTTGGGACATGTTTCCTTTATCATTATTCCAATCTCTTCGTCAGCTATCCGCATTGCCCACGGTAATATCCAACGAAGCTCGATTATGTAAAACCACGTCCAGGTTTTTTCGTCCCTTATCCGACGAAAAATATAATAAAAATGCATAAGATAACGAAAACTCTAGAACTTGGAGACTGAGCTATTGAAACTGAAAGTAAAAGATATCTTCTTCAAGTTTATTGTTAGAAATCTGTAAGCTGATTTACGAGGCAAAGCGAAGGCAATGTAGTTTTGTCTCGTATAGCTGTCTTAGCTGTCTACAGCTTTCCTAAATCAAAAATCAAAACCATCAACAACAGTTTGAAAAGTTCTTTTATAAAACACAATTAGGCCGCCATTTGGAGAGGCTTTCCATAACTATAGACACCGGCCAACGCCTATATTGTAATTCATGTGATCAGTACAGTTGTTACTGTCTTGCTGTGCGGGCGATAAATATGGCGGAATTATCTGTACAGCTTGAGTACAACAACAAAAAGTAACTGGATTTTGTGAAAGTGAAAGATGTAAGTACCGCATAATATTCAAAGCTTCTGGATTATCCTTTCTAAGACGCTTAACAGGGTAAAAATAGCTGATAAACTCTTGAATGGGGGATTAGTTAATGTTGAAGAAAATATTTCACATTGGTCAGAACATGATCATGCAGTGCTATTTGTGAACTGGGGTTTTCTGGGTCTCACGTTTTCCGGATCTGAATTGTGCTGGAACAGAAGTATACTTATTAAATCTTGCCAACCATAGTGTCTTAATTAAGCACATGGATTCCTGGATCAGACCAATTACCGTTTGCTCTTTACGATCATTCAGAAAACTCGGAAAAGTCTCAAAACAGTGAAAAAAGCAGCAGTTTGCCTTGCAAATGTTGAAAGACAAACATTACTATATTCGAAAAGCTAAGGACTTTTCAGTACCTTTTCTTCAAACAATCACACTCTTGGCTTTTGTACGCGGTTTTAGCCATGTTAATTGACTCGCGGTTTAGTAGGGATCGTCATGAGTGAAAGGGTCGGTTAACTCATTTCTTTACATTCTAAGCTTATTATCCTTTTTCATCTAACTTGTAACTAAAATTCCTCACATTGTAGCCGGGACTTTCCCCTAAAATTTTCAATAAAGATATAAGAAAAGAGTGAGTAATAGTCCATGTTTGATATGTAAATATTTTATAACATGGCTCCGAGGCTTTCAGGACAAACTTGTATATTTGGTGTTGTTTTTCTTTGTATCCAAGTCTTTTTTGGGAATTGAGAGACAAAAGAAACTAAGAAATTTACAATTTTGACCCAAAAGCCTAGCTCAGAGCCATGATATATCAAACGTGGGCTATTGTGATACAAAAGTCATTGCGAAATTCTTCAAAATAGTGCTGTAAGAAATGTATGAATACTGTACTAACCAGTAAGGAGAATTTGCAAGTTGCAATGAACGCTAGAAGAGTTGGAAGAATCGTTAAATTTTCCAGACTTGTGCCATAAGGGGAAGAATGGTTGTGGAAATAGGAAAGACGTTTTTGTATGTTAACATTACTATTGTATCTAGTGACACACAGTAGCCGGGTTGGTTTTGATTCACCAGACTTAACTTCAAATTTTTCAGTAATAAGATTACCGAAAGATCTGCAAACACTTATCTATCATCCTCCTTAATTTCCTAAAGCATCTACGTGTACGTGAGGGCTTCTTCTAACAATGGCAAATAAAAACCTTCTTACGTTGGTAAAGCTTAAGTGTTTTTCATTGTATTTTCAAGTTTTATTCTGAATTGGTGTGGGAGATTAACGGCCTTCCATTAAAAGACCCCTTTTTGGAATGTGAAATAGATACCACGGGTAGAGCTCACTATTGAGCTGTCCATTAGGTCTTTATAATCCGACCGGGAGGTCAGTATATAAGAACCGTATTTACTCCAAGATGAACATTCTTCTATGTTAGATTGATTAGACAAAGGAAACGTTTATCTTTTTTCTAACAGGACTGGCCAGAAACGTCGAGGGAAACTGAACTTGGTGAGCGTAACTTAGAACTTGTAACAGTGTAAATGTGTGATTTTATGTTGTTGACTGTACCGGTAACCCACAATTTGAACATCATAAATGATATTTCAACACCTAGGTTGGGTTATTGTCATACTTTGCTGATGTTGTCAGTGTTTCTCGTGTTCTTGGTGTTTTTCGAGGAACCCAGAGTCTCATACTGTATTTGTTTAGTGGTTTAGTTGTTGTGTTTTTCTTGACTTGAAGTAAAATCGATTTAATATCGTTTTCTGTATAAACAATGCTGACTAGTGTTCGTTAGCAAGTCCAGTCTGTAAGATTTACCAAAATCCGCAAACTGGAGAATCCAGATGCCTCAGTTCTGGCGAACTCGAAGTCGATTAGGCTTCCATGACTGTTCATAAATGAAGGCCAAATATCTGTATTAATAGAATTAGGACTACTATAATTAAAACTAAGTTTTAACTTTATGAAATTCCGGACTTTGGTCACCAGACAAAATGGAGTGAGAATTCGCGTAGAAAAATCGACTCAATTGAAGTTTATGGCGGCCCTCAAAGAGAGCCTCGCGTAGTCAACTAAAACGTTTAACGCAATTTTTAAAGGCTCTAAATAGTCAAAATTAGTGGAAAATTGGTCTCTGTACCTATGTGACCTTGGCTAAGTAAGTGGTGAAGTGTTCTTCTTAAGCTTCAATCAGACCGCGTTTAGCTGAGGTTCAGGTTTTGTTTGGAACAGTCGGTTTATACTCTTGTCAGCGCAATTTTGAAGTCGCCATACAAAGCGGTTTAAAGCCTCCTATACGCGTGTTTCGTTTGAAATTTTTTCAATTCATTTAACAACCGGAGCTGAAGGTAATACTAACGGGCAAGTCTAATTTCGGAAACACGAAAGGAGAGAAAGCTATCTCTTGATCTAAATGCGTTTTTTTCGCAGATACCTACCATTTGTCACTTGACACAAAGACCAGAAAGAAACCAGTCTTCGTAATGATTAAAATAGATTCTAACAGTCCCACAGTCCGCATATGAAGCGTTTTTAAGCGGATTTTTATAATCTCTGATTGCACCTTGCCGTTGATGGTTTTAGAAAGTCCTGGATTTCACCGGTTCTGTTAGAAAAGTAATGGCGTTTAACCTTATGTTAAAAACATGTACTTATTTGTACATGAATGAGACAGAAATAGGTTGATGGAGCAAAGATATGTACATTTGTGATAAAGGAGTAAACCTTATGGTGGCATAAGTGACGAAATGCGGTTTCAGAATCGACAATCATAGACCGGACCCGTAGATAGCGTCTCTTATTGAGTCTCTCAGTTCTTCCTCAAAAAGAGAAAAAATAAGAAAACAAATCCCGTATACAGCAATTTAGGGAATTATGAATTCGAAACACGCGCGGTTAGACGAAGACTTCTAAAGGCTTCCAAATAGTTTCCACATTGTTTTTCTTCCGTCAAAATATGTTTCCGATAAGCGTAAGAAGATTACTTACCATTTGTCGGAAATTTTATCTGCATCCGCGGCCGTGTTCTTTGCAGACTTTAAAACGGAGAAGTCAACTGTAAGATCCGAATCAAACCTCAAGGCATTTCCGTTGTATGAATTCTTTTTGGCTTAGAATCGATCGTAAACTTAAAGGTCTTGAAATCTTTTTTACCGATCTTTGTGCTCAATTAGAAGCAATGCAGCTCTGGAAGAAAGTCTGGCAAAGTTTCATTTGCAATCCGGCGATGTACTATATAAACTAACTTCTTCAAATATCATTCTTTAACAAAGGATCTTGATGTCAGCAGGCAAGTCAAAATTTTAAAGAAAACGACAACACTCTTAAATTTGTAAAACATGTTTCGACAGAAACTTCTGTCATCTTCAGTTGATAGATTTACAAAGCGTTAGAAGTTGAATTTATAAGTAGGAAAAATGCTAATTACATTAGTAACAACGGAATGTACATAAAACGTGGCAATGTGAAAATTAAAAGGATAACTTCAGATTTACGTGATGCAATTGCTGATTCAAAGAAGGTTGTTCTCTTCGAATGTGAAATGCCTCTTTTATCTTAAGTTGAAACGTGGTAGAGGCGTGATCTAAAATGTGAAAACAGTCCACTGAACACAAAGCGTGACAATGTTCAGAATTCTCTAAGTGTTTGAAAATGTGAGAGGCCCTGTCACTGACTAAATGCTCGTGCACGCGTGTGGAAAAATGCCGGGTTGTTTCGCCGACATAACAGGCATTACAGCCTGCACATACAAACTTGTATACAACACGCGAACGAAGCTTTAACACTATAAAAGGCGTAGTAAAAGGCCACAAAACATGGCAGACCTGGAAACTCTTTGTCGCACGCCTTCGTTTTGCTAGGGAATTAAGTCGGTACTATTAAAGATAATGAAAGCCGCCGGGCAAGGCTGGGCACATGCCAAAGACGATATACTATGCTATCCAATCGCGAGATGCTTCTCAGCTTCACACATTTGCTTGGTAGCGTCTAGGCAGTCCAAAGCGAATATATAACTATCCAGATCGCCCATTTACAGTTTTGGAAACGCGAAGGATTGATATTTCAGCTGGTTATTTAGACTTAAATCCGCCTACTGGTCGTTATAGTTTCAAGAAAGTAAAACTTTTTCGATGAATTGAATAGAATTTTCTTCTGCTTTTCAAGGGATCAAATCTGCTGGCTTAGGTATCATACGGAAATTCTTCAATATTATTTCTTTTTTTTTCTTTGCTTCTTGCTTCTTTTGTACTTTTCTTGTCTTAAGTATTTATACAATTGTTAGATCTTCTTGTCAGTTTCATGTACGTTGGGCCGATGTGGTAGCTGACAACTTAAATTCCTGTGCGGTCAATTTCATCATTCTCGCTGACAATATACACACAACACATGCATGTACTATTTACACAAGGCCGGTTATAACATCAGTTACAAGACTGAGATAAAAAAAAAAAAATTAAAAATCGATTTACATGTTCGCCTTGTGCGAGTACAACGAAGACTTAAGGCAATTGACATCATTTTTAAAGTTAATAATTATATAAGAATCAGAGGCCCTGACTTCAGTCTCCCGGCTATATAGATATGTTGGCTGAAATCTTTGTTACACTAAATGCTAATAAGCTCTTCTGGCCCAGCAAATCATTATAAGTAGATCAATCATTACTAAAGAAAGCAAGCTTTTAGTAAGATCTCAGAAAGTTGACGCCTAGCACGCGGATTATATACAGAACCGTGTTAAAATTAAATATACCAACCGATGCTTTTTTCGTAGCCTAATTAGCCGAATTCTTACCTGATAGAAATATTGTAAGAATTGTGTTTAAGGAACATTTTCAAAAGGTATATTCGTTATTTTATTTTTTTATGTTATCTTACAGCAATGCTTGTGAGTTTAGTGATCGTGCTTCGTCTGACACTGATCCTTTCGAAACACTCAGTTTTTCGTGTCACATAGTTCAGTCTTTTTAATCCATACGCAATACGAAGTTGTTCTATCTGTTTTTGACTAGGCATATCAGTACCCATAAAAATTCATATACTTACTTATTAAACTTCCCCAGAATAAATGGCTTTTCAAGAATATTCAACTTTAAAAAGATTTATCATGGGATCATCTTAAAAACACAATGTTATAACTTTCTCGGAGGTTCTCCAAAAGTTTGAGCTGTCTTGAAACACACGCATTTCCAATTCTCAACTTTCCTCTCGGAGTATACAGAAAAGTTAAGGGCAAATATTTGAACATGATCTGATAAGCGTGCTAATTTATCTATCATTCATTTCCTGATTTCAGCTTAAACTCCCCTGTTATCCATCAGAAAATGGACGCAACTCTGGCGCCTAGTTTCCAATGGTCCTCAGTATCTATCGGCCTGTTGATCCCCTTTGTCAGTCTTGTCATTCTGTTGGGAATAATCGGAAATATTCTTGTTATAATCGTCCTGTGGCAGCAACAACGTCGTTCGCATCGCATAACTGGAAGTTATTTCCTCATAAATCTCGCGATTGCGGATATTTTCGCATCGGCGAATTTGATATTTATGTTGTCCACCATTGTCAACCGCGGCGAGTGGATCTTTGGAGAACACGTCTGTAAACTGAATGGTTTCTTGACGGTCCTACTTGGCGCGTCGTCGCTTCTAACCCTGTGTGCAATCAGTATAAACAGGTATTTTAAGATCGTCGAGGGTGGAAAGTACAACAGAATTTACACCATCGGCAATACGCTGCGAATTCTGGCGGTCACGTGGCTTGTTCCATTTGTGTTTTCAATCGCGCCAATCTTCGGCTGGTCTGAGCATGAGTATCAGGTCGGGAAATGTGTCTGCCATTTTTTGTTCAGCCGCAACATCTCCTACACAGTAACATTTGCTATCATCATTGTGATAGCACCCTTCTCCATAATACTCTTCTGCTATCTAAAAATCTACAAAATTATTAAGGCCCATGGAGCAATTATGGGAAATCTCCGCCGGAGCCAGCCCTCAGTTAATGTCGAAGACATCAGAATCGCTACCACATTGTTTACAGTCATCATCGTGTTCATTATCTGCTACATTCCCGCCAGTGTGGTGAACATTGTTCAAATGGTACAGCCTGGTTTCAGTATACCTCACTGGTTAGACATGATGTCCTTCCTCTTAGTGGTCTCCAACCATGCTAACAATCCTTTGATCTACAACGCCCTTAATCGTTCCTTCAGACAGGCATTTAGAGAAGTACTGCGTCTACATCCCCGAGAAGACTCGCATGGTACGAGCGAGAGTGGCGCAAAGTATACAAACCCCCGAAGCGTACAGAGCGGCGGAGGTACAATGGGAAGGTCACCCAGCAATCCGTGCTATCAACACTCCAGCAGTTCCCATGGATCTTGTGAAAAGCACCCTCCTGAACACATTGACGACGTAGATTCTTTAGAGAAAAACGCTCCAGTATGTGCTTGTCAACACAAGTCTTCCAGCTGCTGAATCTTGGCTGTAAAACGGACGGGTGTTCTAAACTGAAAGACCTCAAGTATAGTAGATGCTGTATTCATGTCCACTATACAGCTCTACTTTAAAGTATCAGCATAGAAGCAGTAGTTGGGCTCGAGAGCCTTAGACTCAGACGTACGCCTTATGATCACGAACTAACATTACAGCGTAAATCTTGACTACGCAAGTGATTTTTTCTGTCCTGCTGATCACTTAGTTTCACGAGGCATGCCTAGTAAGTTTTACATCACGCTACAGAAAATACAGCCAATTAAAAACAGGGAAAAAAGAAAATCTGTTGTATATTTGGGAGCATTATACTCAACCTTCCTATCGTGCACTGCGCATATGTCGCATTGATTGTGCTGACTTCTGTATTCCTATGGCATGGTATAGAATAATTATGCAACTTTCTAGACTACGACACTTATGTCCAGGATTGAACGCAAGTATTGTTTGATTAGTACTTCGTATTTGGCAGCGTTATATGACATTTTCATATTACTTCATATTTGACAGAATTGTGTGTGTTTTGGTGACTTTTTACCAATGAGCACACTTTGCGATGCTTATCATAAGGAATTTGAATCTCATTAGCGTTCAATCCTGGACATATCTCGACTACGAGTAGACTCTCTTCTGTTTAGTCCATCGTGTGACATGCGAAAGAAAATCGCCCCCCCCCTCCGCAAAAAACAACGGCTGCGCGAGCTCCTGGGGGGGGGGGGGGTGTCAACCCCAGGATTTCACGTGGCCATTTTATTCCTTGGGATTTATTTACGGTCTCGCTAGACGGACTAAGCGGAAGAAGGACTTACAACTCGTAGTCTAGCAACGATTTCATGTAGAATACCATGAAATATCTCACTTGTCACATATTTTCTTGTTATACACAGTCGTCTTGAAGCTCGCGTGTCTAACTAGAAAATACAAGAGACTCGTGGGATATTCCATGGTATACCCCTCTAAAGCGTTGCATAACTAATATAAAACGACTTTTTCAGACGCGAGATTCTAACTTGGGTAATGAAAAATGAGTACTTGAAACTTTCTAGGAAGACATGCAAGGGCTTATTTCCTCTGGTTTTATTTTAATTATGAGTAAGGAACCATGATCTCCATCGTCTTTTGTTATGAGCTCTAAATCTGAAAATAATTTCAATGATAAATCCTCTCGAGGACAAACGACAAAGAGTACTTTCTTACGCTTCAGCTGTGGCCAGCACTGATCGTGTTTGCTAGTTCACACGGAGGCCAAATAAAATCGCTGAAGCCTCTACATCTTCGAGGTGTTAGTACGACAAACGGTCTCCGACTAAACCTCTAAGGAAGTAAAGGAGTCTTGAGATTGGCCAACAAGATGGTAAGCTGGAAGGGGGAGGGGGTGGGGGAGGGCGAGGGAGGGAGGTGAGGGTGGAAAAAAACCTGAAGAGGAATCGTAGCATGGACTGTTAGTTTCCCTGTAACATATAGCTTGTATTGGAGAAAAGTACTCAGCTTTACTCAAGCACAAAAGCGAATCAAGGCATGCGATGTGCTGTTTACTGAGAGACGGCGCATTACAGTTTTAGTACAGGGGCCGGTGGATTTTAGTTTTACTCTTCGAAATAGTGAATCGTTCACCCCTGTTCTTGGCAAGATGCTTTTTCCCTTGGAGATTTTTTCTTTTTTTTTATTGCACACGAGTTTTGTTCACTTTCTCTGTGTTCACTCTTTCTTTGTCCACGAGAATACGACAAATGTGTATTCTTTCTTGTGGCATGCTAATGAATGAAATGCTTTTTCCCTTGTAGAATTTTTCTGTTTCTTTTTTTAATGTACACGAGTTTTGTTCACTTTCTCCGTGTTCACTCTGTCTTTGTTTACGAGAATACGACAAAGTGCATCAAATCTTTCTTGTGGCATGCCAATGAATGAAATTACCAAATCCCGTCTGCATGCTTTTTTAGGCTTCGTCTACTTAAATGTTGTATTTATATCGAATTAGTCTTAAAAGCATGTCAAACTAAAGAATATGTAAATAGCCAACACTGTAGAATAATGTAAGAACCTTTGTAAAATACAGATCATGAAAGAAAGCAAGACGCCACTTCTTGTTGGCCTTAACACAGTTTTCGCGCGTGCTTTTGCCGATGCAATGTTTAGCACGTGCACAAGGATTTCAAGGAACAAACATGCCGTCAGTAGAGCGATCATTTTATTTACTCAACACCCGTACTATCTGTGTAATTTTTCTCTATAACTGAACGCAGTGTATTGATGGCTTTAGTCTTTTATTACAAAGATATGTTAGAAAAGGTAACGATGCAAAGATCCCAGCAATTTTCAGCTTTTGTTTGTTACCGAGAGAACCCAGTTAAATGCAACGCATGCGCACTTGCTCGGAAAATTGAGACCGATTGCTTTAGCAGAAACATGTCGATTCTTTGTGTGAAAAATATGAAAACAATCTAACGACTGGATTTTTTAAATAAACAAAAACCATTATTTAAGCCTTGTTTTTTAACCAGTCCCGTTGCAACAGCACACACCCCAAATTAAAAATGAGAGAATAAATATTTCTGTGGTTGACCTTGACTCTTGTTAAAAATGGGCGCCAAAGCATAAATAGTTTAAAAGGTATCGGGAATTAGGCATAGGCACTTGAAAACTGTGTTCGGCCACCTTAAGCTACCTTATTGTGATAGTAATGATGTTTAGCAACTTTAATATCTGGTTGCACCTTATTTCTGCAAAGTCGGTAAGCCACTGAGTTCTTTCAGTTGATCAATAAATGCAGATTGACGTAGCTAGCGGTATTGTAAGCACACGCGAAATAAAGTTTGGCGGTGGAACCGACAAGCGAGCGGCGAACCCGCTAGAAGAGTGGGTAGAGGGACTTTTAAATGTATTTCTCGCGGCTTTGCCGCTCGCTTCTGGCGGCTCCGCCGCCAAAACTTTAATTCACGCGGGCCTACAATACCGCCAGCTACGCAGGCTAAGATTGACGCTGATCCACTTTTTGATCTTAGTTGTATGGGTCCAGGGGCTGTCCGTTGGATGTTTCCTAATCGCACTATGGGGTAGGAGCCAGCCCCTGGGAAGGAACATATCTAATCAATAACTGTGTTGAGATCTGACATTTTAAAGCAGGTTGAATTTTCCTCGCATGAGGAAGCACTTGGTTTTCATGTGATGTAGTCATATTCGAAAATTAAAAATTCCCATTCCTTCTGAGGTTTTAGTTCCATCAGATAAAAGACCCTATAGGAAATTGACGTTTCACAAAGTTTTAGCTCGACAGGGTTCTTCTTGTTGAATTTCCAAGCCCGTGACCTGAAATTGGCCGCCCGGGGAAGGCTGTCGCGTAGGTCAAAAGATAAGTTATGGCTTTATTTTTTGCTAAATTGGCATAGCTCGCACGAAAAAAAGCATTTATTTCAATGCGTTGGAGCTCGTTTCAATAGCAAAACGCAATGACCGTTGTCTGTTACTTTACGCCATGTAAAGTAATATGTTTGTGTCCCTCCGTAGGGAACAAACATGGGGTCTCCATACAAAGCTCTATAAAATTTGGGTGACACACTTCAGCGAATAACGCGGCGCAAATGAAAAACAGCAGAGACCTGATTCTTGGCGCGGTTGTTTATATAGAAATCATTAAACGTATCCCAGATTCTTGACTTAACTTACTGAACAGTTACGAGTTTTAATCACATGACTGGTGAAAGTCGAGAGTTCTTTTGGGCGCGTTCCATTCAACCAAACAGTTTCCGGAAATTCAGGTTCAAAATCGAATAGAACAGAGAGTTTTCAATCAACCTCTCGAGGCTGTCCTTTTATTCGGGCAATTTCAATTCCCAAAATTTCCTGTTCCATTTGTCATTTCTACCCGGTAAGTTTTCGGCTCTAGTTTCCCTAGTCGTGAATGTTGCCTCGACCAAAGCTACAAGATGGCGGCGAGGCAGTTGTCCGTCTCGTAAACGGTCGATGCCATTTTCGCAGGCGGTGCTCATTGTAAGTAACTTGAAACTTGAAACCCGACACCGGCTTTGAAAATTTTTTAACTATCAATAAATTTTTCTCTACTTAATTAAAGAAAATGAAAAATATGTAAGTAACCACCCATTATCGAACCCGGACCCTCTGTTTCCTATTATCCCTCTCATACCACTTGGATCCGTCAAATTTCCGCAAAATTTAATTTTGATGTGAAGCATATATGCAATATTTCATATTTGAACTGCGGTTATAGATGCAAGTGAAGTATGATCATCGCAGTAAATTTTCCAATTTAAGCAATTGGAAAGAAGAAGCCTGAAAAAAATCAGGGCTTCAACGTTGCTTAAATTGGAAAATTTACTGCGATGATGGTACTTCACTTGCAAATTTAAACCTGACTGCCGTAAATATGAATGATAGAGTTGCCCCAACTAACAAGTAAAAGCCATTCGCTAGCAATTCAGTGTGAATATGAAAGTTTAGCACTTGGTGAGTGCGCTTTACTCCATCAACAAAATACAACCTGTTTCTACCTTGACCAGGCCTAAACTTAAGCAGAAATGGTATCGTTCATTTTGAAAGGCTTGGCTACCAGTTATAGCATCGATCATTAAAAATGGCATCGACTTTTCACGAAATTAGCGGCGGAGGAGTCGACGCTACACTGGATGCAAAACGATCTGCGACAGTTCGAGCCTGTTCTTGATTGCCTATGTTTCACCAAAACGTTACGATCTGATTTTCTGAAAATTGTGAATTGGTCGTTCCGAATTTCCTGTGGTTTTCAACGAAGGCTGACGTCACAGACTTGAGAGAGAATGATGAGTTGGGAACTGCACCGTACCGAATCGGTTTTGAACCCTTAAAGGCCTCTTGCCGATGCTTGAAAAGTGATTCTTTAGGGTTTCTGCAATACCTTTGGGGTTAGTCTGCAGTTTTCCACGACTAAAAACTGCATTAATTTCATTGTGGTTAGAAGGAAGTGTCTCTTTAATTGCTTTCCACAACTTGGAGCTGTCGCCTTTAGCATCTTCTATCAACCGACAATAATATTCCGATTTGAGCTTCTTTTCCTCGCTATTCCAACAGTTCCTCAATTTTCGGTACATTTGCCAGTGATACTGTGAATTGTCATACTTCTCAGCCTCACTTCTGAGCCTGTTTCCAGTGGTAATCTCGATCACGCCGAATTTCGAGGAGTTTGTTTGTAAGCCACGGTGTCTGTTTCCCCTTCACACGCTTTGATTTTATCGGCACGTGGTCGTTTGCAACGCTATTGAAAAGAGCTTCCCAGAGGAACACTCAGCCTCAACACTGCATCATCAACGTCATTAGCACTTTCGATTACGCTCCAAGGTGTGTTGCTGAGGTCATGCAAGAATGCTTCTTTGTTGTAGTTTTTAAAACAACGATACTCAAGCAATTTTGGTGGAAATTTCTTCACACCTCCCTTGATAGTACAGAACACAATGCTATGATCGCTGATGCTTGACTGCAGAACATCGGACTGCACGATCCTGTGTGTGTTGTTAGCAAATATCACGTCTATCGTGGTGCTAGAATTCTCAGTGACCCGAGTAGGTTTACAAATAATCTGATAAAGACTGTGTTGTAGTGCAAATTCATCAAGTTTGCGGCGTAACTGGTTCTTGGTGGAATAATCAACATTAAAGTCACCCACCAAAACAATATCGGAGTTTTCAGTGTCGAGTGATGTTATTTAGCGAATCAGATAGATTTGAAATAAAACCATCGATGTTCTCGTCATCAGGTCTGTAAGAACAGCACAGGATCATTCGTTTGCACTTACGTCTCTTGATTTCAACCCACAGGCATTCAAGGTTATGCTTTATGAGATCAGACATAACGACAAAGGGAATTCCGTCACGGACGAAGATTACGACACCTCCACCACAACTTTTGGTCAAACTGTGTCTATCCTTACGCACAAGCGAATACACTGGTATCGTGATCTCATTGTCCATAATATTTAGAACTAGCCAGGTTTCAGAAAGAGTCAAGATGTCAAAGGAGTGTTTGTGGACGAGTTCCTTTACATGATCGAGTTTGTTTACCAAACGATTAACGTTAAATGTTTCCGTCCGAACATAAATTGCAAGTTGACCCGTTAACTATATCAAGCAGCTTTATCGGTTCTTGTCATGTTTGGTGTCTCGAAACGTTTTTTACGTAATATCAGCAGTTGCAGTCTATTGTCTGTCTCAGTTTACATTCAGTTTTGTTTTTTGGCTGATCAGATCTCTCGTAGATCCTACGTTGGGAGCGTTTATCGTATGCGGTCCCTTGCAGCTTCTCGTTAAGACGGCTGTATAATTGTTCACGAAAGAGACCATGTCAAATTCGGAGTTTTGTGGTCCCGTGCACAATGCGCCAGAGGAATCTGAAAACACTCCGGCACAAAACGCGTTAAATGTTTCCGTTGGAGGAATTTAAAAACCCAACAATCACCGGCCATTTTGGATTTGTGCTTAATTAAAAAAAAGAAAAAACAAAGAAGCTAAAGTACGCCTAACCCCCAATTTTTTTTGCTTAAGCAAATCTTTGCACCTGTTCGAAACGCACTGAGCCTTTGTAAACCTCATAGGCTGTAAAAGTTATCATCTATTCCACGACCGAGCCAGTAAGGGGCAAAGGTCTATTCCTGGTTTGACGTCACTAAATTCTTTGCATGCATGTTTACAGAGGCTTACTGCGATGCAAATCCGTCTGTGACATCAAACCAGGAAGATAGACCCATGCCCCTTACTGGCTCGGTCGTGGAACAGATGATGGCTAGATTTCGTCACTTTTGCAGCTTATAAAACAGTCAAGACTTAGTTTAAAAAAGCGCAGTGTGTTTCGAACAGGTGCAAAGATTAAGCGAAAAAAAAAAATCGTTTTCACTGTCACGCAACAAAAAAAATAAATCGAAAACCATTCAGTGGATAAAGTCAAGAAACTGTGATCTTATTGGATATAAACAAACAAGACACTTCTCCAAGTTTTACGTCTGTGCGTTTTCCCAAACCGCAGATATTCGTCGAAACGTTTCGCAGAAATTTACAGAGCTCAGTATGGAAACGCCATGTTGGTGCACATCAGATGTGCACGCACCAATATGGCGGCCGGAATATAATGTAAACATCTGGAAGTTACTTTGGCTATCTAGGCGACTGATCATCTGTACTTAACAAACAAGCATTTACATAAGCACTTTTCCTAATGCTCTAACTCCTAAAAAAAGCTACAAATCATGAGACAGGTATATATTTTTCGACAAATGCGATCGTAGCTTTGTGTCACGCACCGCCATAACTATGAAATTCAAAATGCTCTGGTTTCCAAACGAAGCACGCTATTGAGCTGTAAAATTGTAAACAGATATAAATATACCGTCTCTTATACCTGATGAGGATAAAAACTTTCGTGGCGCTTTAGTTTCGGATTTTAGGAAGCGATGACGTCGGGTGAAAACGTTTTATTGGGGGTTAGGTGCACTTTAAGAAGGAACCCGGGCAGGGAAATCGTTGGGTCATTGTCTTAAAAAAGCTCGATCGAAACGAATTAGCCACTCAGTGTGATTCTAGTTATATGCCCGATTGAAGACCAAATTAAGGAAGGACCGCAGTCTAATGGTTTGACCTGTGCTTCGCTACAAGACGTATATGACCGTTTTAGCGACCATCCCCTGTGACAACTCCTATTTGCACTTTTGGTTTTCCTCGCCGTCCAGGAAGAAGTTTGACTATCCTCCCCGAAAATCTCCTCGTGCAATGCGCTGTCAAGTTTGTTTGAATTTTGCTTCGCTCCTATTGTATAGTTATCTGACACATCTGGCGAGGGGCGGAATTCAATTGCTCGCGTGCAAGCTCACTTTTCCCCAGTACTATAAAATGTTTAAGCAAGCAACCGGAATGATGATCTAGCTGGTATACGTTCAATCTCTGTCATAAGTCGTTGGTCCACACACACCCCATTTCCCCCTTTCAATGTTGGAAGACCTTGCAAAGCACAATTTGTCCGAACTCCTTGCAAATTGGCGCTTCTAAGGTTTGCAAACAACATTGAACGGGTGGGAGCGAGAGGGAGACTCAAATAAGGGGATCGTGTCCCAACAATATGGCAATGATTGCTCGATCAGTAGTGATCTAATCGGCTTCGCATATAAAATGATGAAGAATATAAAGGCAGAAACAGACACAACGTAGAATGGTTTTTTGACGGTGTACTATATTTCGACTGGCCAAACCAGCCTTCTTCAGGTACAGTGAGAATTTTACATTGG
>CM042757.1:24724026-24726786 GCA_022496165.2 Catalaphyllia jardinei | reverse complement strand
GGGCTCCAAATAACTTCCTGGAATTGACAGAAACAAGAGACCATGATCACTGGAAGGCAACGGGCCCGGTATGCATCATAATAACCTCTTTGTAATGATATTCCTTGAGCCTCCACTGCAAGCTAGTTCCAGTCCAATACGGTCTTGTATACGGTGGCTGCGCCCGCATTATAAGCGGCAGTCAAACGTAGCTTTTCAACCAAAACGACAAAATAATAGTCGTTGTCTTCACATCTAACAAAAAATAAAGACAATTCTAGGTTGCTTTGGCTTCTTCTAATGACTCAACCCAATAATTCTGGGTTTAATTTGACGAGGAACAGTATGTTTTGTTCAAATTGTCCATAATGACTCAGCTATTATCGTATCTGGCGACAGCGATCGAAGAGCGAGTTGCCGAGAGCAGGTGACCCATTCCTGACTCCAAATCATAGGGTTGGAGACACATAATGTTTCATATTTTAACTCTTAACAACCTGATATGTACGGTGACTCATAAGTGCCATGCAAAAATTGTGATTTTTTATCATTTTAGCGACTTTTTTGGCGACTTTCTTAGCGACTTTTTTAGCGGCTTGTTAGCGACTTTTTAAGCGACTTTTTTGCAACTTTTTTTAGCGACTTTAAGTTGTAATGCGGGCTCAAGTTACGTCTCCATAGAAGATGGCGCTAGTTATTTCACTTTATATATGATACCCTATAATGTATCGATTACTCTATTTACTACTTTTACTTCACAAGACACCATACAAGGCAAGATTTATTGCAGGTTCAAGTGCATGCATTACAACTAGGCTCTCCAAGTTAATTACTGAGTGTCTTAAACTAGTCCGCAGCCACTGCACCGCTTACTGCAAGACGATTCGGGAAAGGACAGGTGTTAACAGCATGTGGATCGTCAATAATTCGTTGGACGTTATCCGTGCACTGGAGGAAAAACAGCTTTTCCTACATCATGTGAGTACTTGGGACTTCTTAACTCTTTATACTAGCCTCCCACACGCCCGACTTAAAAAGCAACTTCATGATCTTTTGGAAAAAGTTTTTACAACGAAAGGAAAAAGCTTCATTGCACCAACAATTTTCGCACCTTCTGGACGAATAATAGGACGTCAACGAGGTACACGTACTTCTCTTGTAGAAAGCTTTGTCTCGCTATTGACTTTCTCATCGAAAACATCTACGTTCGTTTCGGAAGCTCTGTTTTCCGGCAGGTTATTGGTATACCAATGGGCACCAATAGTACACCTTTGTTGGCTGATCTCTTCCTTCATACCTTCGAGTATGATTTCATGGTCAAAACAATGAAACAAGACATTCCAAAAGCCATCCAGTTCAGCAACACCTTTCGGTACATCGACGATTTATTCAGTATTAACAATGAGGACTTTGGAAATTACATCAGCGCAATTTACCCGTCGGAATTGCAACTTAAGGATACTTCCATATCATCTACTGAAGTGTGTTATCTCGACACGAACATCAGGACGGGCGACATAAACACACCTTTCCGTATCAGCATCTACGATAAGAGGGATGACTTTACATTCCGCATAGTCAACTTTCCGCATATGGACAGAAACATTCCCGCCAATCCAGCCTACGGTGTTTACATATCTCAACTGGTGAGATATGCTAGAATTTGCACGTCCAAAGTTGACTTCATTAATAGGCTCCGCGGACTTTCATTACGTCTCAGACAACAAGGTTTTGAAACCAATCTACTTCAGAAATCATTCAAGAAATTCTTCAATCGCCATGGTCTTATCGTTTTTTATTTTTATTTTTATTTTTATTTATTTATTTTTTTCCTGACTTTATTTATACAATACATTAATACATTATTACGTATACAGGATTTACGGTAGTCCCACACAATTACACATACTCACACACACACACACATACATGCACTCAATACACTATTTCTTCTTTTTAAAAGAAAGAAAACGTGGGCCATATGGTTAATGTACTGAACAAGGCTGTACTACAAGACTAGTTTCTTCTCAAGGCTTGAACTTCCACTTCTTATAAAAAATATGAAGAATATTATTCTTCTGTGCAATATACAATTCAGTGTGGTATTTTTTACATAATAGTAATTTACATGACTGTAAGCTGGGTATCCTATTATTTCTTTTACAATGGTAAATTACTGATTTTCCGACCAAAATACAGTAATTCAAAAAATTACTACCATTACCTAAGACCCCTACAATGATATCTTTTAGAGATAACAGAATAGTTTCTTTTGTGTTACAATACCAATACCACTTAAAATCATTCCAAAAATTTTGCGATACAGAACAATTAAATAACATATGTTCTATCTCTTCTCTACTTAAGTTACAAAAAGAGCAAATGTCTGAGTCTACTACTCCTAATTTTTTCAAAAGAATATTTGTACAAGTTATATAATTAAGTACCTTAAACTGAAAATCTCTTAAAGACGTTTCTATGCAAACTTTTATGGGTAGCAGGTAAACCTCAGATAAATCCTCATACTCGATGTTAAATTTATCCTTCAGTTTTTTTGCAGCATTTGGTAATGTAGCTTTTCGCTGAATTAACAAATTATAATACTGTTTACTTTTGGCCAAACTGACATCATAAAAATCATCACTGCAAAAAAAACCCAACTTTGTTAAGGTACTGACACCGTCATCCTTCCTCATATGGGATGGTATAGCCGATCTTAAACCAGACCACTCTAAGAAATTGCAACTGATGTTCATTTCTTGTCTAACAGCCTCCAGTGAA
>CM042757.1:24700223-24716516 GCA_022496165.2 Catalaphyllia jardinei | reverse complement strand
CTACTTGAGGTACCTAGGCTACTTGAGGTACCTAGGCTACTTGAGGTTCTTAGCTCACTTGACGTTTTTGGGCTACTTGAGGTACTTGGACTATTTGAGATTCTTGGGCTATTTAAGGTTCTTGGGCCACTTGAAGTACTTAGTACTTAGGCCACTTGAGCTACTTGTGCATATGTTGAAGAGATGTCACTGGGTTTTCTTAAGCGTTTTTGTAATGTCATTGTTTTGTTTCCTTTGTTTTCTTTAGATTAAGTTTTAGCATCCACGTTTTGATATATGAGAATCGGGCATTTAAACAGTTTTGCAATGTCCATGTTTGAATATCCATAAGGCAATCAGCATACGATAGAGAATCTAGTTTTGTTCTATTAGGGAGTAGCCCCAAGAACTTCAAGTAGCCCAAGAACCTCAAGAACCTCAAGTAGCTCAAGCAGCTCAAGTAGCTCAAGCAGCTCAAGAACCTCAAGTAGCTCAAGCAGCTCTTCAAGTTGCTCAAAAAGGTCAAGTCGCCCAAGAACCTCAAGTAGCTCAAGTCCCTGAAGTAGCTCAAGAACACAAAGTAGTAAATAGAGTAATCGGTACATTATAGGGTATCATATATAAATTACCTACCACCATCTTCTATCGAGACGCAACTTAAACCCCCATTACAACTGAAAGTCGCTAAAAAAGTCGTTAAAAAGTCGCTAAAATGATAAAAATATCACAATTTTTGCATGGCTTTTATGAGCCATGCAAAATCCCCCTTTTTTCGTAAATATTTAATGCCGTCTCCAGGGAGTAAAGATGCCAGACTTCAATTAACTTGCATTTGACGACAGGACAGAGTTTTTCTCGCCCGCAATTATGATTGCTCTAATTTAAATTTCTGGTAGCGCCTTTGCACGATCAGGTCTCATGGTACGGCATTGCTGGTTTTCAGTGTCACGCCATTCAAAAAATGTAGAACGAAATAAAAACCCAAACTGTTCAATAGATAAAGTTCAGAAAGAACGTAAATATGCAAAGCCTCTCGCCAAGATTCAGTTCACAGAATTTTTTTCTTAAGCAAGATATGCGGAGAAATGTTTTACCCAAATTTATAGATATTTGTATGGAGAGATTATACTGGAGCCCATCCGGATGGGCTCCAACATGGCGACCGGAGAAAAAAACAGGAACATCTGTCGCTAGTTTTGCTACAAAAGCGTGAATTTATCACTGGAAAACTCAAGAACATTAAATTAAAAACTTTTTCGAACGCGAACTGTTTAGAGAGCCAAATTCCTTGAGATAAATCAATTTTTAATCAACATAATAGCTCTCTCAGCCGTTGTGTAAATGCCGCGTCACGCAAAAGCTAGTAGAAATTCAATGGTAGACTATCACAAAACCAAGGACCCATTCTAAGCGAAACTTCATCTGTTCTTATACATCATGAAAGTGAAATCTCAGGAAGGTCCTGAATAGTTTTCTAGTTTGAATTTTAGTGACTTCATTTGAATATTTCTAATAAATTGTGCAGGGACGCAAATAACGCAGTGGGACTTCCAAAACAAAGGAACTCGCACCAGTCCAGCTCGACTATATGCTTTGCCTTTGTAAGTCTCACTGCGTTATTTGCGTCCCAGCATAATTTATTCCGTACCATGTGACTGGATCGTGCAATGCGCCTATTATTCTCTCGAGGATTATCACGCAATGTGGGAACTAATGATCGGTCAAGTTAGCCCAGAAAATGCGACTGCGGACGAAGTTGCTACATAAAAGCATGTCCCAATGTGAATTCTCCTTTTACCTGAAGTAAGGTAAAAAGATAGTAGTACACCTTTAAAAAAACCTTTCAAGGTTTTGTCGGTTTCTACCTTTATATTCTTCATTTTTTTATATGAAGCCGATTAGATCACTATTATTGATCCAACGTATACCAGCAGGATCATCGTTCCGGTTGCTTGCTCAAACTTTTTATATAGTCGAAGTTGATCAGCAACGGGTTAAATTAAGTTAAAATTACTTATTTTCTCATCTGATTCTTTATATAACCCAATGAACTTTTGCGAAAATATTTTTCGATTTGGATAAAATGCAACGTGTTTTTTTAAATACTTTTTGAAAACGCTTAAATTTGCCGGCATTTTGGTCCACCATTCACACGAGTCTTCCTTTGGTTTGGAATAAGTTGTGACTTAGATTCGTGAACACATGACTTCAGGCTTGACTCATCTCGCTTGTTTTACCTCTGTAAATTTAACTTAACAGTTCATACAAAATACCGGCAAGGAGCATTTTGTATGGACTACGAAGCTACTTTACAGAGGTTAAACAAGAGAGAGATAAGTCAAGCTTGAAGTCAGTTGTTCCTGAAACTACGTCACAACTCTGAGCATGCGAATCTTGTGATCGGCGGCACAGGTCAACCGCAAGAAATTCATAAAAAATCCCGTTTTGTCCAAATCGAAAAATTGTTTCGCCGCCGAAGTTCATTGCACGGTTTAGGATCAGATGGGAAAATAAAAATTTTGACGTTACGGGCACTTAAAACATAGGCAATGAGAAGTAGCTGTTAAAAGACAGGCTAATGTGATTCGTTATGTCTATTCTACTGCTCTATTCAGTGTTGTAATCCTCGCCTGTCATCGACGAGGACGTTTTTTCAGTTGAATTTAAGAACGGTGCCTACGAAATACAAAGGTTTTTGCGCCAGGTTAGGACCACGCGAAAAAAGTAGATCTTTGCAAGGGCTACTGGAATCCACAAAGAAAAATATGGATAGCCACGCATTTTTTTGAGATAACTAGCCTTGAATCTCAACAAAAATGCTGACATCAGCATTTTTCTGAAAAAAGAGGGAGAGGATACTTCTTCACAGATTTCCTTAGAATTCACTCTTACATACAGAAAGGCAAACACGTTTTAAAAGATGTTTAAACTACATGACAAATGGTAACATAAAAAAAGCATTTTTGGTACTCTTTTAATGACAAAATGGTTGCAAAAACGCTTTAGCGTTTCTGACAGCCTTCCTCTGGTTTAGCTAAAACACAGTCGAAATACCTTTTGCTCACAACCAGAAACTAATCACATGTTGAATAGGCTTGCCACTTCCATTTCGCCACATAACCGCGCGTTTTTTAAAGTTATTGATCTTTTTTGACAACTTTTACGTCGCCCGTTACATTTTTTCTGTCACCTCCCGAGTAAGTAAGACATTTGCGTTTTTGCGCGCGCACTACGCCATCTGCAGGTACATGTTTACAGTTGGATTCAGTGCAAATTTCGAAAGATAACAGCTAGGTTTTCAGCTTGAAGAAATTGATTAGCGATATGCTGCTATTCTGGTGTCACTGGTTTAAGTACAGGTTCATTAAAATTGATTTGGTCAAAGTAGAAATTTTGCTTTAATTTAGTCGTGCATTTGGTGGCGTAGTTGATTGCGTAACCCCAGCGCGCGCGCGCGCTTAAACCATGGCTTGCGTGATGAGCAGAACGTGTGCGCACTAACAAAAGTAGGCACCGTCCTTAAGCTCAAAAAATCGCCGCATTTGACTCCTTGGTAATCAAATTAGCGCGTAGGTTAGTCTTAAATCGTTCGCTGTGCCGTCTGAGTAAATTATTTCGCTCCTAAGAGTGTCAAAGTTCAATGGTTCCCAAACACATTTGAATCGTCGCACACTAGTTAGAAATGTCGGTGTAACTTGTACAGCGTAGCACATATTAGTACTTGACAGTACTGCTCAATAACTTTAATTCAAATGGTCAACTCTTAGAGTCTCAAAAATTGGGTGATCACAAAGGGTAACATAGCAAGATGATGAGAGAATCTAGAAAAAAATATCTTCGGAACCGAATGAGGGTATCCCATGCGAAGTAAATAAGTGATGGCATAGAGGAAGGATTGGAACAAGGAAATTTTCGTAAATCCTGTTAAGTTCTTCGGTCTAGCCAGAAATCATTTTGTTTGATATTGTCTTGTCGCGCTATGCAATTTTTGGCAAGAGTGCAAGTGTTGTGGTTGGTCGGGCTTCCTTTTCACAGGCTGTTTGCAGTGCTTGAAGGTGCTAAGTAGATGACAGGAAAACCACAGTTTGATTACACAATACGCACGACCCTGACGAAAAGGAAGTTCTTATCGGATTTATTATCAGCTATAGACACAAAATGACAAGGTTTGTCGTTGAAAAATACAACCTTGGCCTCCGTCTCAGTATTGTGCCAATCGGACGTGGCTGTCTTTAAACCATTGCTACTTGGAATTTTGGCCATGGGAGTGATACTGCATTCCTTGACTTATTCAAAATGATGCGATTTTCCCTCTGTTTCTCAGACCTACAACTTATGGACTGCGTTTCCCTTTCTGGTTTCCTCAGTAGAGAGAGCTAATATTGCAGATGTCTAACAGGGTACGTCTGCGCGTTCATTATAAGCAGAAAAAGCAACAAGCCAATCCTCACTCTCCCCCAGATAGGTTCCGGCTTGTCAGCATTCCCCAAACATTTCGCCGTTCCACGTTTATGTTCACCTGAATGACAAACTGCGAGCGTAAAGCTTTAGTGTTTTTCCAATAAAATAGCAATACAATGTCACCAACAACAAAAAGGAATCGAAACGAAGGCAACATGCAGATTGTCTGGTTTGTGATCGATTTCTAGAATATTTACGAAAACAGAAACAAATATTTTTGTCTCTCGTAAGGTCAAAGTGTGCAGGAACCTTGACACACAAAGATATGATAGTGAATCGATTTGGAAAAGGGTTCTCTTCCGAGGTAAAAATAGATATGAAGGGTGCTCCGCCACTAGGCGGTACTCAGCTTGAAGAAATCAGCGCTCGGTGTATAGTTTATAGCATTAGTCTTTGTTAATTAATCTTCCTAGTTCGGTCATAAGACCGGATAGTTGTTATTTACATTATTAATTACTTCTTTGTTGTTTTCCGCCACACCGAAAACCTAGAGAATAGAATTTCCTTTTTTGATAGCTTGAAAATAATTTTTTTGTAAGATAAACTAGCACCTGGCCTTTCACAGGTTTCGCAGAAGCAACACTGCTGTTTGTTAGGGGGTTGTTCAATTTTGGATGAAAAACACAATTAACACTCCGTCTCTTACCCCCCCCCCCCCGCCCTACGGGAGGCGCGGTGGCCTCATGGTTAGTGCGCTCGACTCCTGAGCGAGCGGTCTGGGTTCGAGCCCTGGCCGGGGACATTGTGTTGTGTTCTTGGGCAAAACACTTTACTCTCACAGTGCCTCTCTCCACCCAGGTGTAAAAATGGGTACCGGCGAATTTAATGCTGGGGGTAACCCTGCGATGGACTAGCATCCCATCCAGGGGGAAGTAGAACTACTCCCATTCGCTTTATACTACAGAAACCGGGACAAGCTCCGGCCTGATGAGCCACTTGGCTCAAATGCAGATTTTACCTTTACCTTTACCTCCCCCCCCCCCCTTCACCCCCCTCGCACCTGAAATTTGCAATTTTTTTCATTAAATATTTCCTATCGTATCCGAGAAATGCCAAGGCAAGAACGCGTGTACAGTTCCGCCTTAACATGTTTTGATCAGCCGACTAGTATAGCATGAAAAGGAAATGATACGCCGCTATTCCGTGTTGTGTGAACCAAGAAGAGGGAAAAAAATTATCAGATCGATTTTCTTCAGAGCCACTTATCTCAATGAAGAGTAATAAAATAATATATTGTGCATGTTTCTCCTTGTTCGAAATACAAAACTGAACATACAAGAACAACAACAGCAGCAGGTTTAATAGGAAAGATCGTTCTTTATGCCACACCCATGCAGGCAGGTAGCGGATGTCGGATTTATTTTGGGTATAAAAAAGAAACGTCCCGAATTGTTCCTATGCGCGGCTTGTTCTGTAAGTCACCCAAGGGAGAAATAAAAACAATATGCCCAGTACTCAAAGAATTGTAAAAACCTGGTAATACTGCATGATCTAATTATCGATTTGTACAATGTGTGTTGCGTGTCGGGTTCGTCTAAACACGCTCTCCAGCTACGAATGATTTGCGAGGTCATTTCACATTAATTGACTAATTATGTCAGTCAAATTTGCTAATCGTGTATTCAAAGGAAGTTTTATAGAAATCATCTGCCAGCCCACCCAAGAGACAAACACATTCCGTTTTCCTTTATTAGTTTGATCTTTTTCATAATGTTTCTTTTCTTTTTTCTCAGGAAATTAAGGTGCTGAAGGAAGACAACGAGTAGAATTTACCCTTTTACTGTAATATTCTGTCTGAATCCATATTATATTTTAGCATTGTTTTCTGTAAAAGCTTTCATAATGTCAAATTGCTCTGTTTAAGAAGACATACCATCTACTACAAATTGAAAAGCTGAAGATATGTTTATGCTTTAAAATGGGATTCTGGAAATTCGTCTTCTTGGGATCTAATCACGGGGCCGCCACTACTATCGCGTGTTGTTGAAAGGCGTTTTATTAATTAGTAGGATAAGATAGAAATTCCGCCCTGACGTCCAACAGATAATTAAAATGGTTACTTAGGAAACGTTTGGAAAATGTTTAGGCTTTTATTTTGGAAAAGCGAAACAGGTCTGCCATTGCAGAGAGAAGCCAGAGTGTATTCTAATTATAAAATCACGAATTTTTGACATAGCATTGGAAAATTGATGACGAAATCGTTTAAGCTCATTCTCGGAGCCCGAAGAGCGTTCTCAAATGTCCTCACGAAATAGCATAAATATGCGTCCTTCAGTTAAAGTTTCAAGATAAGCCCTGTGAGTTTATGAGTAACATCTGGTGAACCACAGCCTCGGAAACATTTTGGCTGCAGAGGAAATCCGTTTCGTCTTTTAGGCAACTCAAGCTGGTTATTCCTGTTTTGAATAATTCTCACGCAATTAGCCGTCGAAGGGCGGAAAGAACAGGTAACATTTTCATGTTAACATTTCTATCATTGCTATATTTGAAGTCGAACTCCGAAGCATACAGGCCTTGGGAGTGAATCACAGAGATTAAGTCCGTTTTACTAAAGTGCTAGCATACGTACAACTTCTATAAATTTTGGTCTTTGTGGTGCATGTCGGTTAAGCGAAGAGTCCATTTTAAAAGTGCTTTGCAATAATAGTTCGACTGTTAGCTTGTTGAAAGATTTCGATAAAATTTCACAAAATATTTTAGACCAGGAATCTACAGTTACCTTAACACAACATGGCAGAAATCAATTTCTGTTTGAAAAGCTAAAATCACAAACCACTCAAAGTAAGTGTTTACCCAAGCAAACTCGTCTCCGTGCAAATCGAAAAGACAACTTGGTCTTGTATCACTAATACATCGACAGAAAAATAATATATTCAGATGTATTGTATCTTCTCATTAGTGTGGTACATTTTGGAAACCACTCGTGGCTTCTTTTATAACGTTTTAGGAGGACATTAGAAACTATTTCGTTACTGGTTTGGAACTTAACCTGTGGGAAGTTGACATTAGTTTTAACCCTTTCAGACTACCCTCGAGATGAAAACATGAACATCATTTTTATTCTCTTCCTTAACGTCCCGTGCATTCTTCAGCTTGATGTATGCAATGAAGAATCATATTGTACGTGTAAACTGTTCGAAAGTGACTGATTGCACGTGCACTATACACCATCCGTCATTCTGTCGAGGAACGTTTGATCGGAAATTGCCAATCTGTAAGGAACAACAATCTCCTATACTCATTTTTTTTATGACCTCATGGCCACTCTGAAATAATAGCCAACTGATCAGATCTTAGGCTTCATGGTTAGGTTAGAGTAAGAACCTATTGTTGTTGTAAGGCCTTCCTCTACAATTTATACAGTTTGTTGATTCCTTATCACCACGCCAGGTAGCACACAACCAAGGTTAGATTCTAGAACGATTACAAATTAAACCTTATTCATTGTTTCGAATGGCGTTTTCGGAACAGGGGTGCTATTAACTGCATTTTTGTGTGTCTGGTGAGCTTTTTAACGACTTACGTTTTAGAATATACAAGAAATTTGTAAACAAAACAATCTCTAAGTGTTTAATGGCGGGTACCTATGACGTTCCTGCTGGTGTGATTATGGACTTCACAGATTCTAGAATATGCTTAAAAAAGAAAAAAAGGGACAAGGAAAGCAGCTCACCGTTTGTGTTTGGTAAAAATCGCTATGGTAATATAATGTTAGCTCTTGGCTGAGCTGTCTTTGTCTCCATACTCAACCCAACATGAACAGATCATCTGATGACCAAAAAAAAGGTACAAAGAAATCATACAATTACATATGTGTCGAGGACGCAAGTTTTGATACCAATTGCAGGTAAGTAAAGAACATTTGTTCTTCTTCTGGTTCAGTTATTCAGAGACCACCTTCTCCATATTCATGAACTGTGTGATAATGAAACCGTGCTCGACGTTTTTCAACTGTAAAACCTCCTGACAGTGTATCATGGCAGTGATGTGAAGCAAGACAAGACAAAAACTTCTCAAAATTAAATTTTGTTGCTGGGAAGTGATTCTTTTATTATTTACAACGATTCAATCTTCTGAGGGATGTCGAAAACATTTTTCTATCTATGCTGATCAGTCTCATCCACTAGAACCATGTTTGGTAATCTCTAAACTGTCTTTTGGAGAGGTCTAATTTCTTTTTAGTATTTTGTCGCTAATTAGTGTCAACGTTCAAATTCGTTACCCCTGTCAAGGAACTGAAGTTTCATTACTCATCCGCATTTGCGTTCACAATACTATAAATCTAAGTTGCTGGTAAGAACTTTCCTCGTATTAAATGGCGAGAAAAATGTTTTTTTTTTTCTGTAAAATATGTTGGTTTAACTTGTTTCAAACCTTGCCTTTAGTACTAAGTCGTGTTAACGTTAGTTATCTTAGAAATGGGTCCAAAGAAAATAAACGTAGTTTTAAATTCGTACGTCGCAATTATTCAAACTTCGCGAAGGAAGGAAAATTAAGTAAATGAGTTTTAGATTTGTTCTTTTTATCTAAACTTAAGAAATGTCCCTCCAATGCATGCCGACTACACTCATCTGTATTTATGGAGATTGTCTACAGTGAGTAAAATAAGACATGGCAATTTGCTTCCGTCGCAATGCAGACGATTTTGTTGTAGTCATTTTAATTGAGTCAGGCAGTTATGAGGGAAAATGCTTTTCCATCCATCAAGCTTAAGTTATAGGGTTGAGGGTAAACATGAACTGATAAATTGACTTCAAGATATTGGTATTATAAGAATAAGTTTTAAACTATAAGATAAATACTTTACACACACACACACAAAAAAAAAGAATAGTAAAGTAGAGAAGTTATATCCAAAGGTGCCAAATGTTTGGTTCGTAAGTCTCAATCTTCCGAATCTTAAAACAATTGGTCATTTTGTTTTATTAAGAATTTTATTAAGAATTTATCTGCCTCAAAAAAGCTATATTTTCAGACAAACCACGCCTGAAATATCGTGATAGTCCCCTGTTAAGTCAACATTGGCGGCTAGCTAGGTGGTAAGCGAATTTCCTGCTTATAAGAACAAATGGTAACAAACATATGTTATCACACTGTCAGCCGGTTTAATGCTGGATTTATACATACAAAAGGGACAATACCGAACACAATTTTCACTCGACAAAACCCACACCAAGTTCTCATTTTAAACTGCCCTTCAGTTTACCTTTAAAAACACGTTTTTTTAGTTCGCGAGGAAAGCCTGTTTACCATGATGTATCGTTGCTTCTATACGTGAAGCAATTTTACGAGAGCTGCGGCAGTGTCCTTGTAAGGTAAACAGTCTGCTTTGATTACGGAAGGAGTAGGAACTGATTTGGACAATCCTTAAAGTCCTCTAGAACAGGCTGGAATATTCAGTGCTGGCAAAGTCTCATGATTTTTTGCCCTTTTTCATGGCAAAATTAAGGTGGGTGGGGAAAGGAATGGCGAAGCTGGCCTTTCACAAGCTATGTGAAATTGTTATAAAGGGAAAAATAAAGCAAGTACGAAATATAACCCAGAAAGAAAATACCACAACTAATGAAACAACATTGTCAAAAACAACAAAGCTTCTAATTAAACCAAGCAAAATCAACAGATTTTAATTTGGCACGGTTTCCAACCATTGTTTTTGTGCCTACAATTAGTCTTCTATGGCCGACAAAGCCCACATGGCAGATTTTACCTAAAGAGATGTTTGTATTCAAAGCAGTTTTTTAAGCAATCGAAGCAGATGAAGAAGAAGCGTTTATACCTGATGTTAGCAATGTCGACGTTAGGTCTCCATCTGATAAGGTATAGTATTTTAATTTTATTTATAGCTTATAACCTGATAACCTTTGAACTATCCAAGCTTGGAAAGTAAAATTAAACTTATTTTCTTTTCCAAAAAGATGCATATTGCCTGACATGCAAGTCCCACATAGGGAGACAAATTATTCAGTGTTCATTTGTGTGCATAAGAAGCTCTTCTCACAATAGAATGCAATCCGACTTTATCTAAATAGTGGCTAGATAAGATACCTCACAAGAAAACACAAAAAGCAATACATATTTAGAGATCAACATAACCAAACAGAAGACTACGTTGATTCAAACCTGATGGTGTGTCGAGAAATGCATTGTTCTTTTCTCCATTTGCAGCAGATTACTGAGTCCAAACAGGAATCCTGGGATATATCAGGCAAACCGAAGCACTTACCTCAGTAATATTCATTAAAAACAGCCTTGATACCTAGGAGGATAATTTAATCATTCACAGTGCTTCAGTCATAATGTTTTTTTTTTCTGGCTACAGCGCTGTAATCAGTAAAAAGGGTATGGATGGAATTGAACTAAAAAATTCCTTCTAGCAGCTACCATGGACCATTCTTTTGATGGGTGTCTCCTTTGAAAGTGTTATTTTACTGACAAAGCGGGTGACACCTTTTCAACGATAATAAAATTTATCAATGAAAGTTTGATTTTATTCTTTCTTCATCATTAAACACAGAAATAAAATTCAATACTCAAATGCTTTATAATTGGATTAGTACCTAGCTTTGCCTAACGGACACGCGAGCAGACCACCCCTCAATTGTCGACAGCAAATGTCCATACGTAACGGTCTTTTTCTTGTAATTCTGTTTGCCATGCCATCGTTTTGTTAACCCTTCTGCTTAAAGCAAAAACTGAAGCCAATGCAAGTACTTTGGTTAAAATTAATTTGAAAATATGTTGAGTAGTTTTTACTTTTACGCAGATGGGGATACATTTTACATTTTCCGTGCCTGTCGCGTGTCGAAAAATTAATCTGCGTGTCATTAATCAAGTGAAAATTCAACTTTTGACTTGAAATGCGTTTGAATATTCCACTATCCACTTCGCAAATGGAATGTCTAAGAGGGGCTTGAAATCCAATTTTCACTGACGAATTCCATTACTTCGTAACTGGTACGAACGCTTGCCCTGTTTTGACTGCAGTGGCGCCCCAGTACCTGTGATAAACAAATGTCCTTTTATTCCATTTCAGATCCTAAACAAGTAAGCCAAATAGTGCTGTGGCTTTGTTTTGAAAGGCATTTTTTACTCTTAAATTGCCCCTTTCCACCAAATAGTATAAATGGTTAACCAGCAATTACAATCTGTCAAAGGAACTTAAGTGACAAATTAATTGGGTTAACCAATGAGAACTAGCATGCATACCGTACTGATTAGTAGCAAAACTATTGACAGTTCCATGCTCCGAAATCTGCGGAAAATTCATCTTTTAGTTTGGGGCCACCTGGCTCAAGAAGGCTTAAACTTACTTAGATACCAGTTGACTACGCTTGTCTCTTTCAGTTCATCAAAAGAATGAGGGATCTAGTCTAGTTCACTAAACTTGTATCGTTAGAGTCTTAACTTCGCCTAACCAAAAGAGGCCATTTAACATGTTTAAGTGTTGTTCGTATTCTCTCGAGTCGTTATTTCAACTCACAGAGGGAGCGTAATATACAAATATTTGCACGCTTGTGAACGATTAATTTTCAATGTCTACCGGATACCTTAAATTCTGACAACTTTCCACTCAGTGATTTTTATTGTATTAACTGATTTAAGTACATGTCAGACACACACACAGTCAGAAACAATACCACAGTATCAGATTGGGAAAGCAATTGAAATCTTCTCTTTTGGAAAGAGGCCTATCAGAACGCTAAATACCTTCCCTCGACAAAGGACTTAAATCCAGCAGAGAACATTGTCTTTTCTCATGAGTTTACTTTTTTTCGTCTCTTTACTGTTATGCACGCTATTTCTTTAAGAGCTGCTTTGTATGCCTATTCTAGTGTGACGATGGTATAAATCATACCCAAATATAACTCTTGGTTTTGCTATGTCTGAATGCTTCGACACAATCAACATTCTTGGACTATCTTTCGTTCTCTATGTACTCCAACTATCAACAGGTGCTTGATTTTCGAATCTGCCTTGATAACCTCCTTCAAACTAAGATCAAAGGCCTCATGCCCAGATCAGACTTGCTTACAGTTTCAAGACACGTGGAAATTTTTATTCAGTAAATGGTCCATCCTATAACGTCCTTCCGTGAGACCCGAAAATTTAATCAATCCCGCCGTCACCTCCCGACTGTTTAAAGCAGGATATAGCTTTAAGAATCACGATTAGCGGTAAACTTTGCGGTCAGCTTTACAAGTTATCAGTCTAATTTCTCTTTTTTGTCAGCCCGAATATACTGCTTAAATTTCATTCAGACAAAAAAAATTTATCTTAAATTAGCAGCAAAGAACACTTTACTACGACAAAAATAAACGAAATACATCGTTTAAATTTAATCCGCTCTGAATAAACACGCGGACCATACTAGTTGAAAAAATGAGCATTACCGTAATTAAGTATGCCACAAAACCACACCAATCTGCGAGCGATTCCAACTTGCCGCTGTTATTTCCAGAACGTTATGTACCTTCCGAACACATCACGCAAGGTTATGAGGCATCTTAGACCCAGGCCCAAGTAGATATTTCGCATATTCCTTACTGCGCGGACAAAGGTAAGTTTTGGAAGTTCGATGTTTTTAAGAAATGTATTCGAAGCTAACAATCTACTTTTAGTTCCACGAAGGGCCAAAAAAGTAAAACTAACGACGTTCTCTTACTAGGGCTGAGGGATATACAGTTTGCATAGAACTGATCATGATCTCGCTTGATTGAGAAACTTCCGATTATTGTAGCAGGTCGGTGTTTATTAAAGAGCTTAAGTAATGAACAAAGTGAATTTCGCAGTTGTCTGGATCTGATGAATGCGCCTATCGGCCTTAGAACGCTAACGCTAACGCTAAAAATAAGTTCCTAAGTTCCAAATAAAGAAATTAAATATTCGAAAAATTGGTTCGCGTTCTTCAAAATACCCAGAACTTAGTCATTTCACGTTGTTGTTTTGTAGAGAACGGCTGAAAAATGTACAAAGGTTTATAACGCACGTGAAAAGCCATTGTTTGTCGTCGTCTTCGTGGTTAGCTCAAACTTCCCGCCTATTTTCGAAAGTTGAATAACGGAAATTGTTATATAGCTGGCGTTTTTCCCTCTACAGCGCGCCCATTCATTGGCTAGTTCATGGTCACATGACATCTAACAATGAAACTGTTTCCCGCCAAATGCCGCGAGCGGGCAACATTGCGAAAATTATGACGTCAAACGGGTAACAGTTCACTGTTACCCGCGAAATTTTGACCGCTGTTGCACGTGACCAGAGGTGGCCCGATGTTGTCGCTGGAATCTCAGCGCCTTTTTCAAAATTTGCTTTGGTTTTGTTTTGCTACTCGATATGACAATAATACATGCAAATTAATGAATATCACTGATATTTATGGTCTACAGCAACTTATCACTGAACCAACCAGAATAACTCCGACTTCTGCAACTTTGATTGATGTAATCTATACTAATTGTCCAGATAAAGTTGTGTGTTCGGGGGTTCGTCATATCAGTATTAGCGATCATAGCATAGTTTTTGCCTATCGAAATTTATTCGTGAATGGGATATCTGGTGGGCACAATGCTATAACCTACAGAAACTTTCGAAAATTTAATCGAATAAAATTTCGGAATGATATTGCATCTCATTGTTGGGATCACATATACAATTCAACTGATCCCAATCAAATGTGGCTACAATGGAAATGCTCGTTTCTATCTATTGTTAACTGACAAGCATGCTCCCTTGAGGACAATGCGTGTTCGCACGCGTAGTTCCCCATGGATTACATCTGAGCTTAAGAAACGAATGCATGATTGGGATATTCTAAAGATTAAAGCAAGTAAATCGAATGATTCAAATGACTGGTCACTTTTTAAAAAACAACGCAATAAAGTAAAGGCGAAATCTGATTAGCCAAGCAAGCCTATTATCAAAATAGTTTTAACAAGCAAACGGGCGATTCTAAAAAGACCTGGCAGACTATTAATGAACTTACTTCGCGAAAATCTGGGAAAAAATCGGTGACATCTCAGAAAGTAAATGGAGTATAAATAACAAATCCAACTGTGCTGTCGAACCAATTTAATAATCACTTTGCTACTATCGGTCCAGAACTTGCTAGCAATATTGATTTCTCAAATAGTAATGGTTATCAAAAGTACCTCACTGGCACAGATAAACGGTTTCAGCTCCATCCGACCAGTACAAATGAAGTTCTCTCACTTTTGAATCGTCTAAACAAGTCAAAGGCAGCTGGCCTTGACAAGATATCTGCTAGGCTCATTCGGGAATGTGCAGATCTCATTGCATTCCTATCCGTGATATTTTAACCAGTCGATAAGTCAAGGCATATTTCCGGATGAGTGGAAATGCGCAAAGGTCACCCCACTTTTTAAACAAGGCGATCGGGACGACTTAAATAATTATCGTCCAATTTCGGTGATTTCAGTTATGGCCAAGGTCTTTGAAAGAATCGTCTATGATCAATTATATGCCTACCTAGAAGAGCACAATATAATCTGTAAATATCAATCAGGCTTTCGCGCTATTCACTCAACTGTCACGGCTCTCCTTGAGGCCACGGACACGTGGGCGTACAATATTGACCGCGGTAAAATCAACGCCGTTGTTTTCTTAGATCTAAAAAAGACCTTCGACACAGTTGACCATGAGATTCTTTTATCAAAATTAAGCAATTACGGCATATATGGTAACGCGCACCAATGGTTTAAGTCGTATTTAGAGAATCGTACTCAAATGTGCTCCATCAATGGATCGCTCTCTCAAAACTGTTTATTAAGTTGCGGTGTACCCCAGGGGACGATTTTAGGTCCATTATTACTTCTGTTATACATCAACGATCTTCCAAACTGTGTTTCAAATTGTGAGCCGAGGATGTACGCTGATGACACCCACCTTACGTACGCAGGTGATAATGTAGACAATATTCAGTTGCATCTAAATCAAGATTTAGAAAATGTTCACAATTGGCTGAGAGCAAACAAACTTACTCTAAATATGACTAAAACCGAATTTATGCTTATCGGATCTAGGCAGAGGCTAAGTAATCTCAAAGAGTCCCCGACATTTGCAATTAATGATTTTGAAGTTAGCCAGGTCACTACTGTAAAATCACTTGGAGTGACCATCGATGACAGACTTGATTGGAATGGCCATATCGAGAAAGTAACAAAGTCGCTTCTGGTATTGGGGCCATAAAACGAATAAGACACCTTGTGTCCCTCAGGCGACCTTACAACTAACATATCAAGCTTTAATACAGCCACACTTTGATTATTGCAACATTGTTTGGGGAAACTGTGCGATAACCTTACGGAATAAGGTTCAAAAGCTACAAAACAGAGCAGCCCGTGTTCTGACCTACTCAAGCTATGACGTAGATGCTGGTCACCTTCTCAAACTTCTAGGGTGGAAAAACCTAGCTTGCCAGCAACAATTTCAAAGAGCTACGATGGTTTACAGGTCTCTGCACGGGTTGGCTCCAAACTATCTTAGTTCTAAATTTGAAAGGCGAGAAGTCGCATATAACCTAAGGGACTGTGAAAATAAACTCAAAGTTCCATTACCGCGCACAAACTATTACAAAAACAGCTTCAGCTATAGTGGCGCCATTCTCTGGAACAGTCTTCCTCGTAACTTAAGGGAGGCAGAGTCCCTTGGGCAATTTAAACGATTACTCAAAGAACTGGAAGGCACGGCATTTGTGGAAAGCAGCTTTTTTATTTAAATATTTTTATATTAGTATTAGGTATTTTTAAAGCTGACGAATTTTGTACCGTGGATAAATAAAGATTTACTACTACTACTACTACTACTACTACTACTACTACTACTACTACTACTACTACT
>CM042757.1:24678489-24694712 GCA_022496165.2 Catalaphyllia jardinei | reverse complement strand
TTTTTTTTTTCCTTGTCCTTACAGTAATAGTTTGTCCGCTATAAATAGACCTTCCTTGGATTGCAGGTTTCTCGCCAGGGCTAGGAAGAGAGAGAAATATCTTAAATGGTGCTTAGGCCCTTCAGTCTATTAAGCACATAATTTCGTGATTGAATTGCTGGTTTTTGGCGCGTGATGCAACGGAGTCTACGAGTCCAATTTTGGCAAAGAAAGAAGGTCCATTTTGCTTGAGAAAAATCTGAAACATGACCAAACAAAGTATCATAGCTTCCGCTTCACCTGTCTTGATAAAATTCAGTCTGAAGATGGCGAATTGCCGTGGGAGCAAAGACTGTCGGTATTTGAAAATGTACTTTGGAAATAAAGATGAAGAAATTGAATACCTCGAGTGAGCTACGACTAGCAAAATTGGATTTAAACAACAAACTTTCTATAACGTTCTAGTTTATTTTTATAACAAGAATTGTATGACTTACCTGCCTTAGGTTGATCAGCCTGCAAAACGTAGAAAAAATATTAATCGCCTGCTCAAATGGCATGTATATTATTTCATGGTGTTACACTGGAAGGCGATGCATAGCTATGTTATACCGTGCCATGAAAAATACAGTAGCCAGCACACTTAAAGCAGTGCACAATGGGAAAGTTATCCTTTGATAGCAAACAACGGCTTTCCTGTGTTCTGATTGGCTGTATTTACATAGACGGTGTTTTTAACTGGCTAAATTCAAATTTTTCATGTTGAAGTGACTTCTGACGGTGAACAAAATGAAACATTAAAAGGATATATGAACCGAATACTTCAGAACATAGCTGATGTGTAAATTGTTTGTGGTCTTCGGTTATGTGATTATTTCAAGCAAAAGAGATAATATTCAGCGGTTTTCTATGCGGTGCTATTTCTAACACGTAAGATGTATGTATATATACGTAATTAGCCACTCCCCATTGGCATGGGGCTTTTCAGGACCAATGCAAACAAACAATGATAAATACACATAACTAGGTTAAGAATCCCAACTGGCGGGAGACAGACCAGTTGGCTATTTACAAGCGTAGCCGAGAAGTTGAACTCGGGACTACCGAGAACATCATCATGCAGTTAACAGTCAGAACGGGATTTGAACCCGCGACATACGGATTCCAAATCCGGCGCTGTAACCACTCGGCCACGCTGCCTTCCTAAGATGGTTTGCACTAGCTAAACGTAGAGCTTTTGCTATTCCAATGGAAGTTCTTGAGCAGTAACACCGAGTGTATTTTATGCTGTAGAAGGTGGTTGTAACTTTTCGACCCTAATGCGCGACCATTCAAATGAAAGCTATTGAGCAGCACGCATTGAATTGTTCATGATGCTAGATTGTGGTTCTATAACTGTTAACTCTGGTGATAAAACCCTAGTATGTCGGTAACCAAATGAAAGCTATTGAACAGTACGTTTATGTGCTGCCGTTTATTTTGTTGTGAGGTGGTTAAGATCTGTTGACTAATCTCTCGTGTGACCATTCAAGTAAACGCTGTTGAACAGCATTCCCATGTGGGACTGTTTGTTCGATGTGCAAGATTCTTCTGGCGTAGTCTGTTGACTACAGTTCACAGTGTGACCACAGAGTAACGAGTTGTGCTATTTATTACGTTAATTCATTGAGGTGTGGTTCACCCCTTTAAGACTGTGCTCTTCATTTCTCAGCAGTTTAAATTTGGACTAAAGATTGAGTGAATAAAAATATCGGCTGAACTCTGACCAACTCACAAGTACAAGGATCAAAATCTGCACATTATCATTTCCGTTCCTGTTGGTTAAATCTAAGCCTGCTTTTCTGTTTGTTTGAATTACCAGGTTGGGTTTTCGTCTCGGGGAAAATTTCAGGGGGGTTGTTTGGATTTCGTCTTTAGTTTTCCGCTGTTAAAATTGTTTGGTAAGAAAGCGGGGGTGTTGTTTTATGACGAAGCGATATTAGCGCCTCCTTGCTGCGTTATCTGGCTTGGGAACGAAAGTATTCAGGCAAGTGTTGGAACTCACCTCTCGTGTTAGAAAATAGTCGAGATTGCCATTAAATTGATGCAAAATGCCATGTCCAAGGCAACTCCTAGAGTTTTTTTCCTACACTTTTTTCTATAGAAGTGGAGGTTGTCTTCAAATTTGAGACAAAGGAAGATTTAGGGTCAGGTCATTATAGAAGCTACAATAGTTTGTTTTTACTTCAGCTCTACCGACCGACTACAATGCAAAATAACCATGAGATTTCCGTAGCAGACTTGATAGTTTAGGTAATCTACATATCGGTTATTTGTGCCATGTGTTTTAAGTCCAGTGATTCAACAAGACATGTAAAGAGAGTGTGCAAAGCTTAGATGGTTTTATGGCAGACCAAAAGGGAATTTCCCTTGCCAACCGTGATGTGTCTGAATTTATAATTCATGATGATATGTTAACAGGTCCTCTAATGGCATTATCAATGTACCGATGAGATAAGAACAGGAATTACGTGTTAATGACTTCCTTTGTCCAAACGGAAGGGCTCCCCTATTGTCTGTATGTACAAGAAAACAAACAAAATAGGCTATTTTCATTAAAACACGCTTGCTAGTTGTCTTGTGTACAATTAGACTAGTGATAAAATCGAGACTGCAGGAAATACTCCAAAGTCTCCATACAAGACTTATTTCCGGTCTTGTTGGGGACTATGCCATGTCACCCGTAATTACACGTGTTCGTGTATGTAAAACGTGCTCTTCAGTACATCATGAAGTATTGCGCGGATAAAAACTTGAGAACATATCGAAAACAGGTTCTGGTAAGGATAGTAGGTTCTTCTATTTAGTTCGGTCTGACTCTCCATAATATCAGTCCTATTAAATAACCAATCAAAAACAATTTGAGCCATGATTGATCCCAGTCAATCAACTGGCGAGTCTATACTTTTTCTCCCGTAATTTCCGTAATGGCGATAATGACCAAGAAAACACTGTATAATTTGGTTTAAATGACCCACCCCGCATAAATGCCGAGGGCGAAAATTAAGGAATGGGTCTGACAGAAAATAATTCACTTAAGATATTCAAAGATGTCTTTTCAAGCTCATCAATGATTGGATGTTATTGAGTTCCACTATGAGTCTGTTTCTAAACTTCTTCCGTGCCGTTGGCGTACGAATAAAAGAAAAAAAAGGCAGTTTAACATTGAAACATGAAAGAGTAACAAAGAAATAACGGAACAGAAACCCTAAACTCGTCAATGAAATGGTGTCATCGTTTGTATGTATACCTGCACTGACAAAGCGCATTATGCAATGTCTCACCACAAATATTTCAGAACTCAATCCAGTGAATTGAAGCCTGCTGTGAAGGATATGGCAACTCCAAATTCTTGTGTTTATTCTTCCATTTTAAGCAGTAGGGTTCCTTTGATATAACTGCCATGCTACTGAGTTCAACATCTAATAGAAAAGGTTCAATCTGGCTCCAGCTTTGGTACCATGACGAGACTGTTTAAGAAGGTAGTATAAGAAGTACAGACTAAACATTGTAAAACTGCGGAAACGGCTCGTGTCCTGTTTGGCAGAAGTTACCTGTGTAGGCGACCTTGGCAATTTAGAGTCGCAATTTACATTACTGTGGTGTAAAAATCTTTCTAAAATCGACTGTCAACACAATTCATCGTAAACAAATCTATTGATATCCTGGATTGGCATGCCTGGAGAGACATGGAATGTTGAGTTAGACACAAACTTATTTACCTCCAAGATATGTCGATATCGTTTTCATCCCTGGGGCGATTAAGTTCCATGATCGAATAAAGTTCTTTCAAGCCCAGAACAGAGGGCAACATCATTCCTTTCGTCAAATAAAGAATATCTAGCACTTTCAATACAGATTACTCCCCATAAATGATGTCGAGCCGTTTTCTCTGGGTGCATGAAAATTTCATTAATATATATTACCTCTGAATATGTGATGTGGTCTTAGAGATTGGACTCCGAACCACTCCGAACGTTATGTGGGAATCACGATATCGGTGACGATATCCGCGAACTGCTTTTTTCGAGCAGAAAGACTACCCATCGAGAAAGTAGCTCATTGTTAGACAGTATTTTCTAGGAGAGCAATGGTAAAAAATATGGAAGTTATTAGACGCTACTGACTGTTTTTTGGAGTGTTTGATGCAAGGTTGTTGTGCGGTCTTTAACTGATAACGATCGCTTGCATCGTGACTGACCTTAACTCTGATTCGTTGAAAACACATTATTTAAGGCTTGCGCGTGACCTCGAAGAGTTCCACTGTTTAATTTAAACCTCTTAATTTGAATTCTTAAGTTATCCTCAGCTATCCTCAGGCAGAAGATTATTTCAGATCGAATCAGTAGTGACAGCAATAACAAGAAAAGGACCTCTGTCGCTGATCCAACAACGTGCCATATTTCCTTATAGCTCGGTTGATATCGACATAATATTTCAGTTAAGCCGTTTTAGATTCTCAGTTTCAATCTCAGTGTTTAACTCGATCGTCAACTGAGCTGTCATAGATTTTCTTAGACATGTTTTACACGTTAGATGAAGAGTTTCTTGTGTTGAGTTCCCAGGCGACATCAGCTCAGCTCTAGTCAAGTAGCGTCTTACAAAAAACCTCGGATTGGATGACCTGCACATAGAATATCTACCCCTGTGTCAATCGATTTACATGCCATAACCATCTTGTCATGAGCTTTGGTTTCCTTAAAATGAATTTGACATAATTCGCAATAGCACATAGACGTAGACAGAGCAAACCCTGCGCGATAGAGAAAGCGTGAATTGTTTCCTCAATGGGAGACTGGGAGGGGATATCCTATCAGAGCGTAAGATTTAGACATTAAGACCAAAATAAACCAAACTCATGCCAGGCAACCCATTATTTCAGCTTACAGTGACAAGAATGGTTTGACATGTGAAACGGGGAGATGAAAAATGAAGCACTCCGCTGCGTGGTCCAGAGGCCATTTGATATGTGCTCTGTCCCTATGGAGTGGCGCATGGCATGGTTAGATATCTTGTTATCTTTTGTTAGCGGGAGGAGCAAATGATGAACAGGCTCTTCAGTTTATAAACAATTCTTCACTCCTTACTCTCTTGTACGAGTTATTTTAGCAGTTCAAAGCCCCAATTATAAACATTAGTCAGTGCTGTAATACAGTAGAAAATAGCAACGCTGCACCGTAAGTCAAACACTGGGTCACGCCTGTGTGATTTACGTACTGATAAAGTAATTTGAATTAATTCCCAAACGAGATTCACACATATGGTTTCCATTAACCGTTAAAATGTTCGTTTTGTTGAGCATGTGTCGCTAAAAAACTCCCTACCATGAACTAAAATACCAGTTTTAGAGACATCTGCGGTAATGTGCTGAGTTCCGGACAAAATTGCGATGATTGCAGTAAAATCTGCTATTAATGTACTCAGCAATTTGAAAACAATGCGAGTATTTTCACGCCAAAGAGGATTTCGCAAAGTCCCTTGGTAAACATTGCAATTGTATTGTTTTATTTCCTTATTCTACGTCATACAGTGCAAATTGTTTTCAGTAAAATGAAATTCAAGGAGTAAATCTAAGAAGAGAGCTTAATTAAATGGTCACAGAGGTTGTATTCCATCTAATTTAGCGTCTTTTTTTCCCCAGAAAAAGAAGGAATCGCTAATCTGCATTTGAAATCTTAGAGAATGTATTTCTTCTCAAAAGAAAGGAGTTCAATAGATTGATTACAAAATAAACGAGAAGTAAATTTCCATTTGCTACCCAAAAAACGTTTGTTTTGCAAGAGGTGTTAAGATGAATCACCCCGAGGTTCACAACTCGAAAATTGATCAAGGTTTTCTTATACTTTTTAATAATAAATAAAAGGAGAAAACATTGAAATCGCTTGACTGTCGTTGATAAAAAAGCGTGAAAGGTCAGTTTGCCAAAGTACTTTGAGCAACACTTGAAAAGTTAAGGTAAGTGGAATGTGGCCTACATAAGTCTCGGCCACTAAGCACGTGACGAATGCAAGAGATCTACGGCGATTATCCCAGTAAATGCCAAGTAATTCTTGAGTCCGTCCGTCAGAATCTATATAGTTATTTTAACTGAGTTAGCGCCTCTTGAAAATGTTTTTTACTTGGCAGATTTCAGTGTAAAGGAAGATATATTCCCTTCGTTGATAAGTGTTTGCGTGCAAATAGAGGCGAAGGTATGTTACGGTGGCATCGTTTGGTAATCCTGGCGGTGTTCTTGCGATAAACTCGCTTCAAAGGCCTTTTTAACAAAAAAAGCTGCATACTTCGACACTCTTTAGTCTCTCATAAAAGGAAAAAAAACCTTACCTTTGGAAACGTCTTGCCTTCTGTTGGTCTAAAAAGGCCTTCGGTGTCGAGCATCAAGAAGGCAACCAATAGACACATTTTGCGAAGAATCCGCTCTGCCTTCATGATGCCTTGAGGATCTGTTCTCACTTGTCAGTTCTAAGAAATAAATTGTATTGACTTAAAATGCGAGACGAAGTACAATCTTGCACTGTGAGAGGGTGCGCGTGGAGGAATGATCACTGATATACCGTCAGGATGGTTAAGCGCTCTGATCTGCTTTAGGTGAATGCCACCTGGCGAATGTAGCCTGATGGATTGAAAGATCGTGTTTACCTATGCGTGGTAGACCACACAAGGAGGTGACAGGCGTTTTAATGACACACCCCTTGGATTAATCAACTTGAAATAATCGACTGGGAAGACAGAAAACTAAAACGCAATTGAAAAAAACAGCTTGGTGTCAAGCAGACGAGACGATCTATATCTACTGCGTTATTATATGTCTGTGAGGCAAATCGGTCTAGCACGATCATTACCATGTTCTTTTCGAAGTTTTCCGTAGCAAAATATTGTCTTTCCATACATGCGGTTTTAAGAACAGATAATGACCACAACTTGAGTCCGTTTTAGACTGTAGACAAAATTATCACGTTAACTGAGTCTTTATGGTTTTAGTTACCGAACTGTAGGGTAAACTCAGTCTGAAATTTGTTAGTATATTTTGGTGCCCCTTGATTTGACATAAACTCTTGGACACGCGTTTTTGTTAGTATTGTGTTAGTATGTATACTCCACTAGATGACTTCCGACAACCCCAAGCATCTGTTTAGAGAGTTATTTCACGTCAGAGGAAGTTTCGAACGTAACAAGATTTTTACATACTGGCAAGGTCTCAAAGCTGGCAATGAGGCTGGTGCAGATAACATTTGACCGCACGAGTTCTCAATGAAAGTCTTTTTCCGTGAGAAACGCGTCGACAGAGAAAACCCGTCGTGAGAATCCAGACCCGCAATTAACGCCACAACGGCCTTATCTTTTGATCTCGTCAATTAGAGCTTATCTTGACAAAAATCTAGTGTATATTCTCATTACATTAATTGCAAAGTGTGGGAAAAATTGAACCACTGCGAGACTGCGTCTAACACTTCCTAGGCTATGCCGGGATTTACGGTTAGGGGCGATTAAAGAATGTTACATTGATGAATCCAAAGTGTCATGCAAGGTCACTGGTTCTCGTGGGACGCCCAACGCTCTAAGCAAGTAGACAGCGCATCTCTCATTGGAAGCATATTAGCAAAAAATGTTTTTTTTAAAGAAATGGATAGCTTTGATTGTTATCGCTTGGAGTTGCTCGGTATGTGCCAAAGTAGTAGCTCCAATTAGACACATAAAGGTTGCCAAAATCTTCAAGCAATGCTCTAAGATGTCACTCTTCAGCATTATTCGCAGGGCGCCTCGTAGGCGACCTGCTTGAGATACATTTTAGGCTTTAATTGAAATATTATTGCATGCAATTCACTGAGCTGTCGTCACTCTTAGTTTTGTTAGTAAAGGAAAGAACAGGCTTCGACTCGATCCTGATCCTGCAGTTGATGCTTTACATGTACACGCAAGCCAGATTGTAGCATTAGCACAAGTGCTCATTACAGCACTAGTGAAGCTTCTGGGCGTAGAAAAACAATTCCTTCACACCGGCACGGAACAAAATGCGTGAATCAGCCCAAGAATAAGACAAATCTTGACAAATCCCTGAGGAAATGATTGACAGAGCTGACAAATGCCTTTCAAAATAGGACAAATTTCAAACAAGGTTTGACAGTTTCGTGGTGAGTAGGAATTTTAAGTTCTAATTGTTCTTGCTGGGAAATATTTCGCGTACATTTATACCCTAAGGCTGAGTCTCTATCACCATCATTTTAAGAGTTTCCTTTTTGAAGACTCGAAAAAGGATTCCTTTTCCTAAATGCATTTTCTCCCTTAATCCTTTAATTTTATTGTAAAACCAGTTTTTGCTTTCCTCATGAAAAGCCATTTCCTTAGCTAAATTTTTTGCCCCCTAATCTTGTTCTTATGTTTAAGGTCCTGTTATTTCCGGTAATGATCTATTTTTGATATACTGTAGAGAAAAGTGAATTGTTTGAAAGAGATAGGCATTTGATCACAGCAAAAGAACATCCCCTGGTCACTGTCATCCGTTAATGATCTATTTTTGACTAATGTACTCTGGAGAGAAGTGAATTCTTTGAACTGAGCCGGAAACCGATTTAACTACAAGAAATGAATTGAGAAAAACAACAAATACCCATCCTTTAGTCACTATCATCCGTGATCTATTTTTGAACAGTAGAGATAAGTGACTTGGAATTCCGCCTTTGAACAGGGAAAGGAATTTAACTGTACCAGAAATGAGAAGTGCCTATCCTCTGTTTACTATCATTGATCTTTGTTTGACTACAGAGAGAAGTGAGTTGTTCAGTCCTGGAGAGACATCTAACCACAAACAAAAGAAAAACAACAAAAACCTATTGTTTGGCCACTGTTTGTTTCAGTGAGTGTTAGCACTATAAGTGTGGATTATTTCCTCCTAAGTTCTCTTTCTCCAAGTGTTCCAGTAATCAGTGCCACTATGTCACTGGTCACTCGGTTCTTGCACTATTACGACAACGCCTACTCAACTTGAAGTATATTATCCCCTTCTCGTCTTTTTGCTATGGTCAGTTTCGTTCTAGAAGTGCTATCCAAAGTTCCTACTTTTAAATTAGAATAAAAAGCCTTGATTAATGAAAGCATCTGTACCTTGACCTGTGTGGGAAAAGTGGGCACGCTGTGCGTTGGGCACAACTATTCAAGGCCAAGGATTCTGTTTCAGTTACCGAGTTATTTGGCAAACACCTTTATACTCTTTACGGTGTCGCTCCAGTAGCCGTATAATGTTAGCCACTGATGCCAATTGGCGGGCCACAATCTGAAAAATTCCGAGTTTACCGGCCATGGACTAGCATGGTCCAAGGTTCATTGTGATAGTACGCCCTGCGTCGGCTGATGCCGGATGGGTCACTGTGCACTAGACTCTCCACAAGAGGATCAGGAATCATTTAAGGACAGTCAAAATTATGCCAGCTGTCTGAATGTCATCTCTTATTTCCAATTCTTTCGTTTTAAGCACAATTTCGGACCGTCTTCACTGAGGCACATTTTGGTTACCTCTGGCCATAACTTTGCCCTTGAACAGTTCCATACTAATAATATTTTGTTAAACAGCTTGATAACTGGTGAATCGTTCTTTAACACTTTAACTAATTTAAAGTCGAGTAAGCCAATGGATCATATAGTGATTCACACCTCGCTTCTACCAGGCGTTTCGTGGTGTCAAGAAATCTGACGGAAAGAAAAAGACTTAGTGCCGAGTCATTTCTAAAGGTGGCAGATGATTCTAGATTCCTCGATCGTGTGATTCCAAAATCAGCTACAATAAGATATCGACACGACAATCAGGTGAGGGCAGACCAGGTCCGATAGCTGAGCTGTCCTTACCCGACTCAGTGTCCGAATGATTTAGTTAGCAAACGGAAGGCCGAACCTAAGAGGAGACCAAGCTTTCGACGAGAGTTCGGGTCAAGGGAGTGACGCCGTTGCTACGAAAAGTCTATTCAGCACTCTTCAGTCGAAGCAAGTGGCACTGAAATTTTATTTGAGCACGATTCGAGAGTAGAGGATTGGCACTCATCAAAAGACCAAAGCTCATTCTTGATTAACTCGTATAAAACTTGAGCCGAGCAGGTTCGCTTTACCAAGACGGCTGAAATGCAAGAGTTGCGTAACATCACACGGCAGTTGGTTATAACAGGTTAATGACAACTGGAGGTTTAACGCTCGTTAACTCCCCAGGCTTGGCGACAAAGTCTCGTTCCCTACTTAGTTTCGGAAACTCCTGGCTGTTGTATCTTATAGGTCCCCTCAATAAGCGTCTGTTCATATAAGGTTAGTCATACAATCATCGCTTTCCTTTGCTAAGAACATTCTTTTAAGAAATGTATTTTGTCAACTGTTTCCTGATATTTCCGATAATATATTTAATCCTCTTTGTGGGAACCTGGGATTGAGAAGGATTTGTTCAGAATACTAAAATCGAATTTTCACCGGCAAAGCTGATCACAACTTAAAATCTAGTTTTTAGTGACAAGGCATGCCTGCTAGCATGTCATCACGGCTGAAAGTTATTATTCCATTGTACTTAGCTGGAACTTGGCGGGGTCGTGATTCAACCGTCCGCTGATGAATGGTCATGTTAACATAAGTCAGATTTTTTTTTTTTTTTTTTTCATTCCACCCCTCGCTCAACTGTCTACCACTTCTCTTCTTAAAGGTTCAATAATATCCTCCCACTTGTGGTAAGCAGAAATTTCGTCGCCAAACTGCGAACAAAGTATTATATTCTTTGAATTTTCTTCAGTTCTGTCCGACAGCAGCAAACATCGAAAAATCCCGAACAAGTTACAGACTATTATGTTAAATTTGGTCTTATGTGCTTACAAGTTCATCGTTTGCTTTGTCACCCAAAATTGTGGAGTCCAACGCCATTCCACTTATTCGTATAACACGTTGGTTCTCTGTGTTCAGATGTATCCATGTCAGTTTACCAGAAGGAGATCTACAACCCTTTTTTATTACGAATGCTGGCAAGACAGTTCAAAATAAAAAATGCTTAAGCTCTTCTCGTAAAAGCTTCGACACATGAAAGAAGTGTCTAGCCACATTATTGGATTTCTTTGCCTTTGGAGTCCGGCATTAATTGATCACCCAAACAGTTGAGGCTGAGAAGAATCCATGTCAGAATGTTTGGTATTTTATTCCCAGGGTCGGCTTTAGAGGCACCTATACGTCTACTGAGCTAAACCAAAACCACTTTAACCTTTTGTACTAGGGCAAAGGGAAGCGGTGCTACATACAGGAGAGGCCCATTTAGTCACTTTAGTGAGAGAAAGTGAATTAAGCTTCAAACGACTGCAGGAAAATTTCAATAACTCATGACGAGACTGGTGCTATTTAATTTAATTTGTTCGAAGTTGTAAATGGCGGTACTGGGTTTTGCTTGACACTAATCCGGCATAAAATATGGGGTCACTTCTTAGCACACTACACGTGTACATAACCTGTGACACGTTTCACAGAGAAGTTATGGTGTGGTTTTTAACGTTTCGAGTAAAGAAGCCTGTATTTACATCTAAGAGACTATGCAATTTGCAGTGCTCCGTACGTGTCTGTTGTTGTAAGGTTATTGAGGTTAGCATGTCTATTTATACTTTACTCACTCATACCGACATCTTGGAGCCACGACTATTCTGTTTGATATCGAGGTCAATTATAAGATCAGCAGATATTTTTATATATCTACCGCTATCATCTCTTGTTCGACCACACGAGCAGTCAAGCTTTGTAGTCAGAAAATATCTTATCACCTCCTGTTTCGTCACATAGCTTTCCCTCCATCTCTTACAAACCTGTAGCTGCCTGTTTTCTTACGATCGCTTTTACGTATGCTAAGGTGTCAGGGATTTTGTGCTTCTCTTTGTTTCGATTTTGTAATTCTTGCGATCTCAGTGCGTATTTTTTAAAAGGCCCATTCATTTGGTTCCGCCCAAATCAATTTGTACTGAAACGACGATTTTAAGTGTGTTTAGATTACCCAGACAGGGTCGTTTTGTTCATCCGAGCTAAGGTCGTTTTTGGTCAGTAAAATGGCCACACGACAAAGCACGCGCCAGAAAAACTTAACGTTCTTTAGTGAGCAGACGAAAGTGCTTCAGAAGGAATCGGTGACCTTTTGAGTATTTATAACTGAATAAGGCTTCAGACGAAATGAAACAATTCGAAGCTGTAGATCAGTTTATTGGCCTGGAATGATAAGAAGAAAAAAGCGAAAACAAATGAGGTTGATCCCAAAGACAAATCAGTAAATCTTAACAAATTGACCAGGAGTAATGCGTCAGCATGTTTTAACAACAAACAAAGAATGTCCTGTATTTGATGCGAGTTTTGATTCACTAGATAAACATTCTATTAAGCAGATTACGACATTTAAGCTGGATAATTTAAATAGCTAATTTCTAGGTACGTGACACTCTATTGATTGCTGTCGACCCGTGGAAAATTATTTCCCCGGGAATCACTTGCGTCTTTTACAATCGGATCGAATCTTGTTTGTGTTGTTGAAAGCTTGCAGGTCGTTCTGTTATGTTTCAAGTAAATGATGTATGCATTTTGGGTACTTTTAGTTTTCCAAAAAGCAATTCTCAGCCAAATACAAACAGTACGGATTTTTGACCCCCGGGGTGGTAGGGGAAAAGGGAAATCTGCCGGGGCAACTAGTCGTTTTATTAGTGATCATTAGTCAAGCTCGATCAAGGCATGATAATATAAATTCGTAAAATGATACACGACAGCAGAAATGAAACAATCTGAAACATAACTGAAGCTCATTCTAGTGTTGACCCTTTTGCTTTTCTTTTCCTTTTGCCCATGATGTAAATTAGAAACGTTCACTGCGTGACTGTGGTGGAGACCATAGTATACGGAGTACAGGGAGCTTGATATCGGAAGGGGATAACTTGTATCCCAGGGTCTTGTAACTGGAAAGGGTTCATACTGTACTGGGAAATAGATTAGAGGGGGCGTGACTCTGGGGTTACGGAGTTTACGTTCGCCACACATGATTTTACACACGTCGGTTTCATGGTGGGTGGTCTGTCGACACGTTGCGGGTCTCCAGCGGGGTTTCTTACTGCAGATAATCTTTGGACGAAACAGACGAAAGGAAATGAAGCAGTACATTTATGTTCTGCTGGGACAGCACGTATCCGAAAACGAGGTCACTTTAGAATCGATCAAAAGAAACCTACAGAGCAGTGGATAAAATAGCTTGGGACTGTTCATAAAACAAATACTAGAACACTTCAAATTGACTAGCACTAAACTAAAGCTGGGTAAGTTTTGACAAGGCGGATTGCTGAAAGATCTTCCTTGATTAATACTTCTGGTGCTGCAACGTAATCATGGCTAGATCTGGTATCGTCAGTTCAAAAAAGTATTTCAGAAATGTGGATTTCGTTTTTCGGGCACGCGTAGGACTGTCTGTGGAAAAAAAGGCCAAGGAGTCGCCAAAAATACTGTGACCCTTCTTGTATGTGTATTTCATTTCTCACGACCAAAGTTTACAAGGCACGTTCACAGAGAATAGCTGTCAGCAATTAAGAAGGACAACGTAACAAAACACACTTTTTCCCGAGAGGCGAAGCTGGTCTGTGTACAGTCTTGTGCAACTTTTAGTGTTTTGCGTTATTATTCAAGAGAAACAGTGATTGCAGGAATGCATCGATGACATTAATTCCCCCAAAATCCAATTTCTTGTTACTATCAGTTCATTGCAGACAGAAGGGATGAAGAATAACTATTATGATAGGTTATAAGGGTAGATGGTCTTTTTTCTAATCGGCCAAATACAGTCAGGTCTAACATTAAGATAAATATTTGCAATACTGATAAGGACAAATTGTATTCTGAGCTTGCCCAACTGTCGATCCCAGAGTAAACAGAATAGGGCAGGCGCCTTACGCGCTAGTTTATCGTCTCACGCGCTTCCGCGCACCGTCGCACCTCCGTAAATAACGCGCTATAAATATGTTGGGTGGAAAGCAAACAATCACCTATTACATGCAAAGCAATATTCCATGTGCTGCCAGAGTAAATTCAAACTAGATGTTGTAATCGTTATTTTTGACCGACTTAAGTACTTCAAGTCTACATGAGGAGCGGAATAAGGGGATTGACAAAAACAGGAGCCCATTACTAGGAGCCTGCAACTCCCATAATAAGCCAATGCAACGGCATTTTTGCAGACCAGTCTATTTTTAGATATTTTTCCCGCGAAGGCCAGTTCCAGTCTACGTGAGCACGCTTCGGTGAGGATAAAACAATGCGGCCTCACGCGTGAACATGTCGAAATCATTTCGACATGCCGACATTAGTCCGTGCTTGTGATTGCAATTGGTTACTGAGGCTCCTGTGGGGATCTGAATTCAAGATAAATTCAAACTAAAAATAGATCGGTCTGTGAAAACGCCGTGACAGAAATATGGGGTAGTTGCAGGCTCCAAGTGATGGGCTCCTGACAAAAATAATCACACATTGTGTAGAAACCCAAGTCAGTTGACGAAGGACTCGAGAGGATCTGGATTAAATAGGTAGTGATTTGGACAAGTTGGACAATTTGCCAGTTGAAAGTGTGGATGGGGAACAAAGGCCAAATTTGTCAGTCGACATCTAAGACCATTTGTCAGTTGTCAGCTAAAATGCTGGCCATTTGTTGCCCATCCAGAGCTCCTGCTTTCCTCGCATTGCAATCTGTCGAAACAACAGCTTCTGTTTCTTTCAAGTTTCTCGACGTCCTTACTTTCTGAAATCTTGCTGACTCAATTTTCTCAGGCGGGTGGAGAACATAAAGAGAATCCTTGATGAGTTCCTCAATTCTTCCTACATGACGGCTTGAAAATGTATTACTATCGTACGGAGAAATTGTTTCAATCACTGTTGGAAAACTAAGACTTTTCTTCCTTAATATTTTCAAGTTAAAAAAAATTGAACGTTTACTTCACTGCCGATCGAGACACAAGGAAAAATTGGCCACAGATGAAATTGCATAACTCAAATATTTCTGTCTGTAATCAATAAAATCCATGAGAATGTAGAAATAAAGGTAGGTGATCCTAACATAAAACATATCTCATTATCTCTTCTCTCGTCACTTCAAAGAGCAGTTAAATTTGTACCAAAGATGTTTACTTTACTGTTGGGCTCTTTGTTCAGTTTGTTGACCTCTATAAACTTAACTCATTTAATTCAAACCAGATAAAGAGTTTGTAATGATTAACATTTTTTGTGGTTATGTACGACATTAATATGGACATGATTTCGGTGTTGTGTTTCTTTGTGAGCGAGCTGCGGAACACATGCAACCCCGATTGAAAATCGATACTTTTCACACGTGGCCTAAAAAATATTCCTCAAAATAACATCATAAATTAACTTGTCTATCCGGATTGACTAGTCTTCTGCTCTCTCGTCCATCCCGCCCTTACTGCTATTTAAATTATCTTGGGCGTTTAACTGAAAGGTCCTGCCGGTTCTTGAATCGCCTAACTGACTCCTAACCGTGAAAGATTTTGGGGAATCAAACTGGTCAATATTGGTGCCTACATGGTGCATCAGGACCGATTTACTAAGTAATGAAGCAAAACAAATTAAGTCATAGGAAAACGTTTGGAAACATGCACGTTACCTGTGAGAAGTGACTATGAAGTGAACCGTTGACACAAATCGTAACATAATAGAGAGCAATTACAGATGACGGCCGACTACGAGGGCCCACCGCGCATGTATCTAACTTCAATACTTTTCGTTTGTTGGTGTTATCGCTGTTGCTGGTGGTGTTCTTGTTGTGAGTTGAATTCCACAGTTAAGACATTAATTCAGTCCAAACAGAAAATTTTGAGGTTTGAGCTCGCAAGTAGTTTTATTTTAACTCGCCGAGCAGTGATGAAGATGTGAAATGAAAAAACACTTTCCCTAGGCAGTGGGGAAAATCGTTCAGAAGTGATCTATCAAGCACAAATCTGAACAAGTAGTTTAAATTTACTCTTAGCAGAAAAAGAAGAACAACATGAGAATTTCCAATGTATATTTTGATTTCGATCAGGGTAAACAGGTCAATATTTAACACTTAATGACTGGTCCCGAGGAGAACAGCGAATTTTGTTTCCCGAGAATCTCAATGTCAGTCATTAGTAGTAGTAGTACTAGTAGTAGTAGTAGTAGTAGTAGTAGTAGTAGTAGTAGTAGTAGTA
>CM042757.1:24666173-24673673 GCA_022496165.2 Catalaphyllia jardinei | reverse complement strand
AAACGAGATTCAAAACGACCGAGATCGACCATGGACATCTGTCACCAGCTTATTCTGGACCGTTGCCTGGTAACCGAGACCGCAGCCCATAATGTCTGCAGATTCATCAGTTCAAAATTGAACAAGACATGCGCAGCTCACGAGACTGCGGCCAAGTCTCAGAGAGAGCTGGAGCGAGGGCTGCGATGGGTCAAGGAAGCCGAGCAGTTTATGTACAGCGATTTGTTTCAAATCCACGCGATTTCGTTCAAGACAAATGTTACTTCGGCTAATCTGGAGCAGATTTATTTGAACACTGTTTTAGAAGTCACAATATTTGGACAAAAACATAGACTTGACGGCCTTAGGATGGATTTCAACGAATTCGTGAAGTTATCCTCAGAGATCGCAAAGTACGCGATAGACTGGTACCAAAAGACTCAACCCCAGTCCAAATCTAAATCACGTCACCCTGACAACAGGCCCAGGCAGTAGAATTGAAAATGGCGTGCATTATTCAGTACAGACAGTCACTGAAAGGAATCGATGTTCCACAATGTGTAAATTAAAAACCCTGCGATCCGTTGGATCGAGAACAACAATAGGTTTAGATGTAAAGTAAATCGTTTTGTTCAATCGTGTGAAGTTTGGAATAACCTCCTGGTGTTACTTTATAACTAAACGAACGAAAGTATTGTGGCTACGAAATCTTGAGGTCATCTCAGTAATTTTACTGACTAACGTTGGCTGCGAGGGGAAAAATCGCCCAATTCATTTCTATCAAGCCAAACAATGTCAAGAAAAGAATTTCAAGGCAATAACTGTACTATATACTCAAGGGCAGAATGGGTTGTAGACTGAGGGAACCGATTAGGCTGACGCCGTTATGTCGGCGCTAAATGCACGAGTATCGTGTTTAGTTTAGACATTCAAGTTCTTAGTATCAAAGGTTACTGTAGGTCATTGCTACTCGAGAGGAATAACATTATAAAACAGGAGCAAAGGTTAATGAAATCGGTATTTGAAATTATGGACATTTAAGTATAGCAAGTTTTCAGAAGAGGACCAGAATTTTCGCCCTTGCTCTTTTTTCACTGAGTATTAAATTAAAACTCAGTTCATTGTTCTCCGGAAAGGAAATTAGTTAATAAGCTTTGATCATTAACAAAATTCTTTTAAAGTTGTAAATTGAAGATGAGATAAACTCATTCCCCTTTCAGCGGGTGAGAATGCGAGATTCCAAACCTTTGCAATCAGTAAAAACTTAATTAAAGCCTGCTCAACACTGTTTACGCCTACTTTATGAAGAACTTTGAACATCTTGTCTTCTTTCTAATTGAGCATCCAAAGGATTAGGCTTTGCCAAACACTGTGCAGAAGACGAAAACGACTTACCTGAAAACTTCAAAAGCTTCAGTGAACAGTGACAAAACCTCACCCCGCAGCGGTACCACTTCATGTATATGATATTCAATTATAAACAAGGAATTTCCCGAGAGGGAATATTGTACGTAGCACCTACGACGTGTAAGGTCATGTTAATTTGTTTGAACATAAACAAAGTCAAATAAAGTAACTTGAGAAGAACTCTGCGAGGATTTGACTTTGAAAGTATCTTAACGTTTGATCAAGCTATTTCTCGAAATCAAGTTGGCCTTTTTCACGCGAAATTGTTCCGTACTTTCAATGTAAATGGTTGTCAGGTTTTCGTTTGTTTACCCGCCTTGTGCAAGAATTTTCCACGTGGCTCACTAGCAATATCGTTTCCCTCAGCTATTTTGACATTTATTTTCTGCTCTCTTCGTTTTTGTAACCCACATTTTAGACTGCAACGTAGGCTTCATCTCCCATATCAACATTGTTCCCAGGGTCTCTCACTGAGATTGCTCCCATATGATGTTTTTCGACTAACTTCCTGTACAACCTCCCCTCTTCCTTCAAATCTAAATGGTCCGTCACAACAAAATAAAAATACGCGGTTCACACCACACTCGGGATAGCAGCCCGCGTATAACCAACCCGAAATCAAACATACAACAGCCTATTTCAAACATGTTTATTATCGATTACAAACCATTCATGGTGTATAGAACAACTCACAACTTCTCATGGCCCTTTTTCAGCAAATTCAGCTAGGTAGTTGATGAGAAACACGATCCTATCATCTCAAGTCAAACGCATTTAAAGCAGTATGGAATACAAAGGTTTTATAGAACTACAACGAGTGGCAGAAATGGATGCCTTAGGTATTTCAAGGATTTCCCAGTAAAAACAGTGTGATTAGAAAACGCTTGTACAAATGAATAAATACTTTGGGGAATTGAACATTTGGCGCGGAGTTCACTGGCTTCTTTAGCAGCCATGTTAAACTTGGAGTAACGTGTCCGCTCAGGATAGTTTTCTAAATCTAGAACTTGAAGAATTCTCACCAGGCCACTCCGGACATTCCAGGAAAATATGAAGCCTGTGCATTGCAAAACAGGGCTGAAATGAAAAGAAAAATCAAAGTTATGTCGAAAAGACATTATTTAAACTTGAAATGCAACTAGTTTGAGCTAGTTGGTATAAATTGTATGTATTACTGACAAAGCTTGAGGTCAAGATGACTGGATATTGGCCGAGTTCTTTTTACGTGTGTTTATGGTCTGAAACGGAGTCGATGTCCATAAACACGCATAAAAAGAATGAGGCCAATTTCCAGCCATCTTGATGAAACAAGGTTGACCAATAAAGGTTTATTATGTGAAAAATGAACTCTATTTTTTGCGGGACACAGCGGTTTATCCCGAGCGGATAGCCAATTACAGCGCAGGATTCGGATTATCTTGCCTGCCCAAAGAGCAAGCCATTTAAGGACTGTACGTGTTTTGACGCGCGTTTGAAAAACGCAAGCGCATTAATAAGTTTGTTGCCAACGCGTTTCCCGCGTCCATTTTGGTACAGTTTTCTCTGCCTGCATTAGCCTGCGGAACAGGCTCCCGTTGGGGGAAAAATTTGGCGAGCGAAGCGACGAAGCGAGTGGGACGCGGGGGAGCCTGTAGAATCGTTTCGAACCAGAGATATGACGAAAATGTTGCAAAGAATTTCTCAAAGCTGCTTCAAATTCGTTGTCAGTGAACTGTGCATTGCATGCGGAAGCCATTGTTGACGGTCTCGGCAAGAATTATGCTAATTTACAAAGCAGTTGTCATGTCAAGATCTGTCAATTATTTATCTCAGAGCTGTCAACAGTCATCGATTCAACCAACCAGATCTTGATACCAGAAGCTGGTATCATGGAACGGTGGCATCAATGGAATGTCTACAGGCTCCCCTGCCCACTGCCTCCTCACCAGACCGCTCTCGGCTCGTCCCGCTCGCCCTAGGCTACACTCGGCTATCTCGCCCTAAACCCAACCGGGAGCCTGTTCACAGGCTATGCCTGCATTGTAGCATGTGACAGAAGAACAAACAGGCATACTGAGCACCAGCAACTATAAAACCAAAATAAAGCAAACATCACGATTACAAACCTCGGACTAACAGGTAAGCCAAAGCTTTCACAATGCTGCCTGGTACGAGTGTACACCAAAAGTCTAGCAATGGTAATAACTTCTCCACTGTCTGGACACACACCCACTACTTGAACATCGTAGTCTTTAAGTGACTTGTAGCTGTGCCGGAGACCTTCATGAGATAGAATCAACTCATTGATGCACTGCTCTAAGTCAAGTGTTACTTGCTGAACAGCTAGTGCATGTAGAATTTTACTTCCAAGAGCTTCAAGGCATGGGTTCAAGGCTGTATTTGGATTGCTGTCGTTTATTTTGAAAACTTGCTTCAGGCTGCTACCATGGCATGTTTTTACAGTGACGGGAAGGGATCCATCAAACATGTCAAATTCACCTGTTAGATCAGGCAGCTCAAGGTAGTCAGGATCATGGCCGGTTTCTATATAGACCTTGAAAACTGACGACGTCAAGTTGTTGTTGTTTAAAACTGGCACAGATTTAGTGCAGTCACAAGAGCTACAAGTATTTGATACTGTGTTAGGACAATCTAAGTCACATCTACTATACTCAGACTTGGCAAACTTATCACAAGCTGATTGTTCTTTACCATTTTGAACACTTTTATTGGCGCCTTCAGCAGAGACATTAATGTGTGCACTATTTCCTGCCTTTGGCTCATCCAGATCACTGCAAGACGTGTTGACACCACTTTTGAAAGCTTGAACTAATCCAGATGGGTGATAAGCAATATCAACATCAAACTTGTTGAGATTTCCTCTTTCATCGCATTCCTTTGTTGAGTCGCTATCATTTTTTCCCTTGGAATCTTCACATTCTCTTTTGTTGCCAGTATTTATAGCCAGTGACAGACATTCTTCTTTATCTACATGAATTTTTCTTTGCTGCTCTTTGCCATAGATTTGGTTAAGGACACTGACAAAGCCTGAGATACTTGTGTGTCGATCAACTTGTTTCTGCGATGAGCATGCAGACTGCATACTCTCAACATCGTTGCCTGAGTAGGAGTCTTGACTGGCATCAGCCTCAGAGCTTGCAATACCGTCAACATTCCTTTTAGATTTGATGTCCACAACTTCAGCATTTACTTCAGGACTTCCTAAATCCCCTACATGTACATCAGCACACTGACATAGAAGGTCACCTTTACCAGTGACACCACCTGAATCCTGTTTGTTGCCAACAGAGAAGCAAGACTTCTTTGATGCCTTGTCTCCTGTATCTGGATATAAACTCTTGAGAAATTCGGAAAAGTTGTTGTTTGTGTTCTCAAAGTTTACGATCCTCAATGCCATCAGGAAGTCTCCAGTATTGAAGAGAACTGTCTCATCCATTTTCAGATTTGTTGAGGGATTAAATATTGGAAATGGAGGCAAAAGGTCATATTTAAAATGTACCACAAAAGAGTGCTTCAAACACCTCTCTATTATTCCACCAAGGGCAGTGTACTTGCAAAGGGGACATGGACGTGGTGAGGGGGCGGAACAAACCGTGACATAACACTGATGGCTGCGGTCTTCTTTTACAGAACGTCTGTGAGAAAAAATATAACATGATATATGAATTATTCCCGACAATCTTCATAGAGTTAAAAAGAATCCAAAATGGCGAGAATGGTTAGAGAATGTGACAGCAGCGTGATTGAGTTGTTAGGGTGCCAGACTTGAAATCCAGAGGTGGTGGGTTCAAGTCCTGCTCTGACCACTAAGCTGGAGTTGTTTCTCGGCAGACCGTAGTTCAACTCCTTGGTCATGCTTGTAAATAGCCACCTGGTCTGCTTTCTGCCAGTTGGGATTTTTAGGCCTATTATGTTAAGTTGAAGTATTTGTTTCTTTCAGGGTATTTTGGGTTATTTTGACCATCAACAAAATTACCTTTAAATTGAAGGAAACCTGGAAAACACTAAAGAGATAAACATAATAAACCATAAGGGAACAAGGATGGTTAAGGATGGAGACGATTAACACAGATTACAAACAACGAAACTGACAAATTTAAGCTAAATTTTTCAAACTGTTTAACCGTGATGCAGGCCCTTTAAGTGGAATGCTTGTGAACTACAATCCCAGCCAAAAATCCTAAGGAAACTTGACAAAATGCCAACTGGTGATGCTTTATTCTGAAGTGAGGACAGGTCATTATTAAATTTTCCGAATCCCCTCCCCCCAAAAACAATGTTGGCATAGTGGGTCTACTTTGGATGAATCAACATCAATATTGTGTTGGGGGTGGGGAGGGGGAGGTAGGCAGAAAGACAATATATTGCCAAAAGTAGTGTCCCAAGACTCCATGTAGGTGTAACTAACTGCATAATTTTGATCATAGTAAACAACTTTTTTAAACATTCTTTGAACATGCATCTGTGGGCTCCTGAACTCACCAGAAAGTTTGTTTACTTATCAACAAAAAATAGCACATGTACAGTTGTGTACATGTACAAGCACTGCAGACATCAGGGATAACAGTCAATTTTACATACTCTTCACCATAGACCACTGTTTGTGACTCATCTGGGCTCTCAGCAATCATTAAATGCAGATCTTCGTGTATCTCTTCTTCATCAAACAATGGCACAGTAAACACCTTAGAAAGACATATTTTAGTCAGACATCGGCTCAAACTGCTATGGCACTGACAATACAAATTATACTGTGGCTTCCTGTCTCACTTCAAGAGAGGGGTTGAAAATGGTCCCTACCGGTATTTGCTTGAAAATGTGGGGTGGGGTTAAGGGAGGGGAGGGGGGAGGCCTTGCTTTGCTTTACTGCCCTAGGGGTAGAGGTAGGATGATAGTTCTGGAACTTTTGAGCTTCACTTTCAAAATTTCAGCATTGAGAGGGAAGCACTTGTCCCTGTCATATATTAGAGTTCTTCTTTGATGTTGACTTTGCACTTCTCAAAACACACTTTCCATCTAAGTATGAACTCAGTGAAGAGACCTGTCAGGAAAATATTGCCAAAGGTCATACAATTGAATGTTTACTTGATCAAAACACAGTAAATGAGAGAACTGGTAGAATGTGTTCCCATCCAGACTGACTTTACTCAGTCTTACAATATGCCACTTCTTTCTGGGCTAGATTTTGCTGAAAATTTGTGAGAATATTGTGGTAAACATTGAATAATATTTTGCACTGAGCCATGTGAGCTTCTCTTTTAGCACAGAATTTTCAATGTTATAGTCCCATGAAGATATAGAGTAAACTATGCAAATTACAAACCTGAACTAATGGCCTCCACTGATGAAATTCCCACCAATGAAGAGAGTAAACATAGCGAGGCATTGGACAGCTGTCATCATTTTCAATTTTAAGGCAGTATGATATCAGGTATCTGCCATTTTTGGTGAAACCCAGAATAACATGTCTGCGAAATACAACAGAATGTTGGAGGCTGAGCTACAAAACATGTATCTGCCTTTATTGCTATTCCTTTTTGAAGAGACCATGACCTTTTCAGGTCAGCAGCACCATTTCAAATAGTACAATAGTGCTATTTAATATCCGAATTGAAATAAAGTTTACGTATATAGGTATGTATGAATAACTCTGCTGTACTCTTCTGAGCAAGCAGAGTGCTCATTTTGTATTGTAATTCAAACAGATTCGAGTGATATTGGAACTTAGCAGAGATTGCATTTTTTTGGTGCGGATCAAAAGGATTGAGAGCTCTGGAGAAGACACACGGTATTTTTTCCCCAAGGGTATTATGTGATATCTGCTAAGCTTAATCAATATGAAACATGCATGCATTTTTTTGTACTTACTACTATAAAACAAAAGCTAAAATCACCCTTTAAAAATTATCCCTTGGGAACAACTTAATATAAGGGAAAGTTCATTTAATATGATAAGGAGGGGGGATGAAGATATTGAAACTCGAAGCTTGAAATTTTAGTAGCCCCCCCCCCCCTCTTGTTAGTGGTTCAATTTTTTAGGAGCCACCCCCTAGGTAATCGAAAAAATTTCAGAGCTCCCCTCCTCCTTCAATTCCTTTACTCCCCTAAAAAAAA
>CM042757.1:24663351-24666163 GCA_022496165.2 Catalaphyllia jardinei | reverse complement strand
TTTTTTTTGCAGGATAGCTGCAATAAATTCGTTGTTCCTCATGATGTTATGAAGTTCTCTGAAGGTAAGATAACTGAAATGAAAATTGTGTTAGTATGTCATAAAACCTTTTTTAAGAAGTGATCTTAATGAACATTTTCTATTCTTGCAGGAGATATATTGTCTAAAATTGATGTCCATAATCCAGTCTTTGACTATATACCTCCAGATTTAGTAAACCTTTGTATTTCAAACATGTAAGTATTCTATTCATTGCTTTGAGTTTCGACTGAAAGAAAACCGTGCTACATGTGTTTTCTTGTGGGAATCGCAGCGACCTTAAGCTTAGCGCGTTTCATTCTGAATTCAAAGATCTTTGCTCTCGCGTAGTGGTAACGTGACGAGAAATTGAGCTCGGGAACAGAAGCCTCTGTTACTCTACCTACTAAAAAACCCTTTAGTTTAATTTACAGGAGGTGGATTTCTATGTAATGTTATCAAAGGCAAAACTTAATATACTTCACTTTACTTCTCGCAAGATTTTGGAGATTGTGTCTACACTTTTGTTTTTTCTTTCTAGTGGTGGTTATTCTCCGTCTTACGTGTATCGACTTGTAAGTGAGTTATATCACGCAGATGACAACTACTTATGACAAGGTAAATCAATCTGAGCGTGTCTTATTTCCAATCTGCGAGCTTGTTCTGTTTTCTTCTCCGTAATGAAAGAAATTAGCGCATCCAGTTAAAGAGGTTTTTCTATTTACATCCCGATAATTTGGTACATGTAAGGTGATCCAATCAGAGAGATTGTTTAATGTCTACCAAGGCAAAACGTGGGCTAAACCAATCACGAAGTTCTCCTACAGGTATTTCCATCTCGGTAAACGGCTGTCGCAATTCTGAATTGTCTGTTGAGCTAAACTGATAATTCTTGATCATTCTGGCTGCAGCACTTGCCATTCTTCCCAAACTAAACTAAAATTTGTTGGGTCATTTTGCTTCTCCATCTCGCCTCTTTGTGCAATATTTTGGACAGAAGAGAGACTATTTAGCAGGATTTAATCGAACCTTCCCATTTTGGTTATGCCTGGGAGCGACAGAAGAGTCCGCCAAGGGCTTTACACAGCTGGCGCACTTTTTATCATTTCAGTTACAAGCTCGAAAGTTTAATCTCTCATACCAACTAGCATGCATTTCTTGGACACTAGGATTGTGAATTTGGTTCCACGTTTGATTCCCTTATTGTTTTTTTGTGTGTGTTTATTTGCAGGTCAATGGCTGCGCTCATGTATACGATGATCACAACTAAAGTGTTGGCAATAATAATAATAAATAAATTACGAATAATGAGTCACTTCTCTGTATTTTACTTCATGTTTTAAAAGTTTGAAATGTTACTATTATGATATACTGTCTACTGCATGGCATGAAAAATGTACAGATTAAATCAGGTGAAAACCACGACAAACTGGGTGCACAATTTATCAGACAGATTAATTGCAACCTGTAGAAACATGGATAGTATTTACGCTCACTGTGAGGCGAATAGCTTGTGATTAATAATAGTAATAGCACTGAGTGGAGTCCAATTCGGTCTGCAATCATACGAGTGATCAACAAAATCGGGAGTATGATTGCAGACTGAATTGGACGATGTCATTATAACAATTACAATTTCGCACAAAAATAAAAGTTTCATTTGAAGAAGAGCTTGTTATAGTCATTTTCAATATCACAATTGAAAGTATGAAGAATAGCTTGAAGAATGGCTGTTAAGTTGATTTCAAAACCGTCACCGGAGCCTAAACCTCCACAATTTTACAAAATCATCTCTTGAATTGGTCAGTATAGTCATTATAATCAATGTTGTGATTGGTAGATGTAGTGGAGACGAGATGGTTGGCTCAAGTAACTGTCTGATTACATGTCCCCGATTACAGCCAACTCCGATTACACGGTCCGATTACAACTTTGCAGATTAATTAGAGCAGCAATCACATTTGAGGAAATTGTAATTGTTATGATAAATAGTCAATTCAGGGAGTAATCTCGCAAGTAATTTCAGGCTAAGTATTGCCGGTGTTTTGACCGCACTAGGTATTTGATGTTTTGACTTAGTTTGCGGAGCTTCAGCTTCCGTTCTGGCGATTTGTTCAAGAGAAGTTTCTTTAAGGCTGCATACTTTTTACGGATCAGATGTCGAACTTCACCGTCAATCCAAGGCGGAGAATTCTTGTCGCCAACTGTTTTGATGGGGATATGTTCTTTTACAGCAGTTAAAAACAGGTCCTTCCAGTTCGACCAGTGTTCGTTCACGTCGGCCGAGGCAGCAACTTCAAACGGGAGACGGGTGAGAGAATCCCGTAAGCTATCAAAGTTACCATTCTTAAAAGTCGTAGAACTGGCGAGTCACCCTCTTTGCTCGTTTGAACTTTAGTATGATTTCAAATTCAACAACATAATGGTCAGAGGGGAACAAACCATCCCTTGGATGAAAAGATCGAGCACTACGCGACCTAAAGTCTGGTCCCCGGACAAGGTAGCAATGTCTTCACAGAGACAGACTTTTAACTTTAAAACTTCTTCCTCTGACATTTGACCGCGAACTCAAAGATCTTGTTTTCTTTTACAAATGTATGAATGGTTTTACTGATCTTACAGTGCGTTTACTGAAACCGGGGCCACCCAGACAATAACAACCAATCAGAAGGCGGAACTGAAACAATAGATTCCAACATTTTCAAATTCAGCCAATCAAATGTCCAGTACAAAAGAATGAAATCTCAACTTGTTCGTTGACCGGTGATGTTTACGCGACTACGGTGTCAATGTC
>CM042757.1:24635851-24658351 GCA_022496165.2 Catalaphyllia jardinei | reverse complement strand
AACACCAACATGGCCGACTATTCATTGTTTAGCGTTGTGACGTCATATGCATACGCCCTAGCCGCGCGAAAAGTATTCATATGACATGAAAAAATGTTAATTTCATTTGATGTCACCTAGATATTTTCACTCTCTCCTTGAAAAAGATGTTAGGATCATCTAGACGGCGGACGAATATTATTTTGCACTGTAGTAGTCATGCTAATGGACCAGCAGCACTTCGACCATGTTACGCTATTCCGATTTGTTTCACTCAAACAAAAATTAAAAGTCACCGCTCGATTTATCATGCAGAATTTGGTAAATATGAATATGAATATGAATATTTTGGCTAAACTTTAGAATACCCCGCAACTTATTACCATCTCTTTGAATAAGAATAGCAACTATTGTTATATTCCTCGTTCTTCAAAGCACACCAACACATGTAAATGGATTTCCAGTGCCTAAACTGAACTCTTAAATGATTCAGACACATTTGTACAGGCCCGAAAGTGATCCTGGCCCAAAAATGATCCTAAGACCAGAACTGATTCCAACGCAAAAAGTTAGGAGTGGCGTGGACTCCAAGAAAAGTCTATGGATGGATACATATATTTTTAATTATGCTGTGTGAAAGTTACCTCGAGCATAAAAGCAGCAATAACAAGTGTCAAACATTTGGCGCAAACTACAAAATTAACCGTGTCGACTGTATAAGTTAAACTTTTCGTTTAGGAACGGCGCACCGTTAAAAATAAGCACCAGAAATCTTCGAAAATGTCTCTGCTATATATCTACCTAACTGATTTAAATCTTTTCCTAGATTACAAGTCGATCTTTGCTTAGTCATCGCCTCGCTTAATCACCGCCCTCGAGCGAATGTCGCCAGAAGTCGACCTTTCCAACGGCAAAACTAAAAATTGTAAATGAAATGTCATTGCAGGGAAAGGACTTTTAGCCGGGAGGTCTAAACATTACCTTGTACACTTCTAATACATGTACCTACATCCTTGATAGATACGTCCAAGATCAGATTTCGTTGTGCGAGTCACCAAAGCTTTTTTTTACATAGATTTATTTGCATACCTTACCATTAGAGCTAAACATTGCTTTTGTTCGTGCAATTTTTTTTACTGTCAATAATCTCCTCAGTGCCAAAAGCTGCGCAAAAATGTAGTCAATTTAGTTGGGAATTCTTAGTTGTCTCTAAATTTGAGGATACAGTGAGCATCCTGTGTACAGATACATATCAGGATCATACCCAATAAACTAATTAAGAGAAGGAAAAAACTAAACTGAAAATTTTAAACACAGGATTTCGGGACGCTAGATACTCAGTTTTGCAACTGTTGTATCAAAATATTGTATTAGTACTGTGAAACTCATAGAAACGTGAAAACATGAAATATTTATGGCCTACTATTACACATTGCGGTTTGCGGTATTGGACAATTTTTCGGTAATTTTAATTTGGAAATGTGGTATTGCGGTTTTCTCCCAATTTGTAGTATGCAACTTTTTAAGTTTTCCAACGTTTCATGAGCCTTTTCTAGTTTCCGATTAGAAAACTGCAGTTCCTTATGTTGCAGTCAGAAAAGGGTGAAGTTATATTTTGCTAATTATTTGCCAACACGCCAAAGGATGTTACTTATTTTGTATGTTTTGTGTAAATAAAAAGTTGAAATTTATTAGCAATTTCAGATTTACTTATTTGCTCTAAACGTAACTTAATGAGTAGGGGTTTTGCTAGGTATGGCATCGTGTTTCGACTCAGTATTAAAGTAATGCGGTATTGGTATTTGGCGACCTTGTTTTTGAGATATTGCGAAATTTGCCAAATGTTGTTGCCGTATTGCGGTGTTCATAACCTCTCAATGTCCCCGGACCCTCTTATTGTGTATTAAGGAAAAATCCAATTAAGCGTGAGAAAACTAAACTGCAAACAGCAGCGGTAATTAGTTCTTTCATGTCCAAAACTTAATTATGATTGCTTCAGTACACAGTTAACCTTTCAGATCAAATCAAAGTGTTTACGGGTTTCCGAGTTTCTCAATAATGAAAAAAATCGATTGTATAAATTTTAAATCCATTGTCTAAATTCCTGAGTTCAAACATTTCTATCGACCATCTGTGGTTCTGGCATCACTTCTCGTCCTGCGATCTTGTTCGGTACAATTTGGGGATCATTCGCTGTCTGGTGATCATTTGCGGGCCTTCGTGTATCGCCAGTCACTTTCGAGTACTTGAGCCAACTAAGAATAAGTTTTGCACAATCTAGCTGAAAAAAATGAACGTGGATTGCTGAAAGCTTCAGTATTAAAACAGATACTTCGGCGATAATCCTTCATTAGTGCGAGTTGCAGCGTAAACTGCACTAATGAGTCAAGACATCAGTCCCGAAACGAGGCCATTGGCTCGTCCAGCAATTAAGACACTTCCCATAGCCGCCAAAAAGCACTTTATCACAAGTTGTGGGATATGAAGACAGACGCCATTCCAAACAGGTGGCTGTGGAAATCTAATGTACCGGCGGTACCTGATATGTTAATCTTTAACAATGTACAAGTGCGGAAGCTTTGCGAATATTTAATTTATTTCAACACACGCTTCCCAGATTTCTCAAAACAGTTTTGTCTGTTTGCACGACTGAAAAAATATTTAGTTTTATCTACATATATAAATTTAATTCTACTCATGTACCATTGAGGGAAAAATTGTAATAATCAAAACATTTAATTTGCTAGACTATTACCAGAGTAAATTGCCCTAATATTAATGTTCATGACTTTGCTTGATCGTGGTCGAAAAGCTTAAATATGCAATTAACGATAATTTGCAACCTTGTGTTTTGTTTGTAACTGTCCTGTGAAAAATTTCCCTTCAACAAATGTTTCCTTCGAAATGAGCATACATGTATAGGGTTTGAGATCACAGCAACACCGCAAGATTGGACTTAATTCACTGCATCTCAGCATCAGAAAAACAACACCGCAACACCGCAACACCGCAACACCGCAAAGCCTCATGCCCCTCTACTTGCATCCTTGTGTTTTCTTTGAACTGTCTTGTGAAACATTTCCTCTTAACAACTGTTTGCTTTGATATGAGCAATTAGAGTTTTCCCGCGGTTCATCTACAACAATATTAAAGAAACAAACACTTACCGTGCATTATTACCTTTCGACACACCCATCTGGTTCAGCTGGTTCAGCTAAACGCTCTTGAGGTAAAGCACAAAAGCGCAACCTTCAATAAAAGCAGTGAAAAGTCTGCATATCTACAGTGCCCCAAGCTCGCAAGCAAACAACGGTTGGGAATCAACGACTGAATTTCGCAAAAGCCACCTAGTTAATTTTTGTCGGTAAGGCCATTGCAGCATGGATGTCAATAACACAGAAACAAACTTCTTTGATTCCTCTACAAATACCAGGCAAGTGTTCGTTTGCCCGCAACTACCGCACTTAACTTGGGACTTGAAAAACACAACCTTTCCTTGGATCTTAGTGATCATCATGTCTATCGCTTCGCCCGTTACTATTCTCTTGAATTCATTAATAATAGTTGCAGTCAAGCGGAGGAAAGAACTGCAAAAACCTGTCAACATTCTGCTGTCTAGTCTGGCTGTCGCGGATCTTCTGACCGGTGCTATATCAATGCCGTTAACTGCCACAGTCGATATATTAATTTTCCGCCAGGTTTCTTTACAACATGTCTGTGCATTAGAGTCAGCGGCCAGCAAACCCATATCAATTTTTCTTTGTTTCTCTTCTCTTTATCAATTAACTGCGATTGCTTGGGAGAGGTACATGGCGATACAAAAAACCATCCTTTACAAAGTTATCATTACAAAAAGTCTCCTAAAAAAACTCGCGATAGTCGCCTGGCTTATCGCTGTGTTTACGCAGACTCCAGTCTTTGTAATGGCAGTGGTTCCGGTAGACCCTATGCTCGTGCAGATTAGGCACGTCATTGCAAGCATTCTGACACTAGCTTGTTTAATAGCTATTGTCTATTTCTATGTCATGGTGTACCTTGGAGTTCGCAGACGTAAAATTGACGACATCAGCCAAGTCACCGTTTTGATGCAAGCAAAACTCGAATCTAAAGTCGCCAGGACGACTGGCATGCTAACAGCCGCATTGATTGTCTCGTTTTTGCCTTTGATTGGACTTGGTACCTTGGGAAAGGTTTCCTCAGCATTTGGAACAAATTCGTCTTTCCGTTTGGCGGAGGCAGTGGCGCTGTTAAATTCTTTAGCAAGCCCTATCTTGTACTTCTACAGAGACCGCCAGTTTCGGAAGGGTTTGATAGAACTATTAGGAATGAGGAAATCTGAGGCAATCAAACCAGCAGTTGTTGCTGCGCGATTTGTTAAAAGCAATGATTCGCATAGAAAGGAAGAGCAACTTAGCTTGCAGCCACCCAGCATGAAAAGATCTGCCCAGTGCGATCCAGCCACTTCTTCCGATTCTGTTCATTTGTTTACTAAGCCTTATAAAGTATTCTTGAAAGGAACAAAGTCAGCCCCGAAACTGAATAAGCGCTGTTACACTTTCGATAGTCTCCAACTGCAGCAACCTTGTGACCTTGTCTCAAAGCGCATTAAACTCCGATCAGAACTTATGTCAAGATCCAGATCCTGGGACGCTAGCTGGAGCCTTCAGTCGTCAAAAGGTACAAGAAATGACAGCCAGAAAACCTAAACGGTGCAGCCAACTATCCCCGTCAGGGTCGGTGAAGCGATAACAGCGCGCGGATTCACAAAGCGGTTTTAAAGGAACAGGGAATCATATTGAAATACCCCACTTTATTACCCAACTGCACTTCGTAGAGTACAAATAACGCCCAAAACGACAAATATCAAGCGGTATTTGTACTCCAGAGGACCGGTCAGACAGGTTTCCTGCCGTTGACCAATCAGTAAACTAGATTTCTCGCGCCAATTTCGTTCCGCTTCGCATACTTCTGTCACGCATTCGCCCGTAAATAAATATTCGCGAAGTTCTCCCCCACGGACATTACAATTTGGCGTGTTGGATAATAAATCTCTTATTGGACATTTTGTTGTGTAGTATCGCTGAGGATTTTTACTCGTTGTTTGTATTTTGACTCGCCCTACGGGCTCGCTAAAACACGGCACAACTCGTAAAAATACTCAGCGATACTACACAACAAACCGTCTAATAAGATTTAGTAAATTCTCAGCTCCGACTATTGCATTTCTAGCTTTTTGATTGGCTAAAAAAACTCCGACTATGAGCCAATAGTCGGAGTTTTACGTCATATGTAAAATAGTGCGCCAAGTTTAAAATTTTTCGCTTTGTAAAATTAAGGAAGTAAAAATCGGCGGCAAAACCCGGTTTGAGAATTTACTAAAACATTTATTCCATTCGCCCTTGTTGGATAAGAAATGATTATAACCAACTCGCGCTACGCGCTCGTTGGTTATTTTATCACTTCATATCCGACGCGGGTTCATGGAATAATTGTTATATATTTATTATCCAAATGCAGCGGATAACGTCCAAATAACGCGCGGAACGAGTAAAAATGACGCGCGGAGCGAGTACAAATGACGCGCGGAGTACAAATGTACAGTGATACTGATAGACTGTTCACAACATTTAATTTTCTCTTCTTTGCATTCGATCGTTGATCACATAGATAGAATCGCGAGAGAACTGGACGCTAGCGCAAAACTTTTAAAAGGCTTGACTGGGTAGGGGTTGAGGACATCTACGATATTGTATATTTGAAGAATAATTAACACTGTAGCCGCGCCTCTATTTGACTTTAAAAATATGCTCAGATATTTGTCCTTGGACATTATCTGTTCCTCAAAGCTCACAGTTTCGCTCGAGCTACGCTCTCGGAAAACTGTTCTCGGGACAGATAATGTCCGCGGACAAATATCCCAGCATATTTTAGCGTCAAATGAGGGCTATTGTTTATTTATGTCCATGATTGAACGCAACGGAATTCGAGGGCTTATGTGAGCAGTCACACGAATCACGTAATATCTCGAACTAAATCTTTCAGTTTGGCTACGACCAAGAGAAAATGGCAGGACAGCTGAGCCCTCATTTTTTCTTGCTTCGGTAAAAAACCGCACAAAAAAAAGAAAAAAGAAAATAAATAGAACCCAGTTTATACCAAAACGTCTTTGTTGTTCATTTATACGTTAAACTGCCTCTCTTTGCCGATTGAAACATTTCTTATTGACACAAAATTCAACAGCTGAATAACGGAAGGGAAAGGGAACAAAAAGAAGTGGAACACATAAAGTCTTAACAACTTTTTTGGTTACATCGTCCTTAGGTTTTACTGTAGAACTTCTCAATCAAGTAGTTGTGACGGAGAGCATACAGAGTAAAACTTAATTATAATATGTTGCCTTTTGTACGGTACTTGCAGTGATTTTCACTTGAATGAGTTTTTTCAGCAGCAGATTAACGAGGTGGGATCCCTAGAGCCCAACTTTTCTTCACTTGGGAGTGTATCCTTGCCTCAATAACTCCAGACAGAGTTTAGAACACATGAAAGTTAGAACTTTCAAGGCAAATGAAAGGTATAGACTATATTAAAGAAACAAACACTTACCGTGCATTATTACCTTTCGACACACCCATCTGGTTCAGCTGGTTCAGCTAAACGCTCTTGAGGTAAAGCACAAAAGCGCAACCTTCAATAAAAGCAGTGAAAAGTCTGCATGTCTACAGTGATCCAAGCTCGCAAGCAAACAACAGTTGGGAATCAACGACTGAATTTCGCAAAAGCCACCTAGTTAATTTTTGTCGATAAGGCCATTGCAGCATGGATGTCAATAACACAGAAACAAACTTCATTGATTCCTCTACAAATACCAGGCAAGTGTTTGTTTGCCCGCAACTACCGCACTTAACACATAAAGTCTTAAAAACTTTTTTGGTTTCTTCATCGTCCTTAGTTTTTATTGTAGAACTTCTCAATCAAGTAGTTGTGATGGAGAGCATACAGAGTAAAACTTAATTATAATATGTTGCCTTTTGTACTGTCCTTGCAGTGATTTCCACTTGAATGAGTTTTTTCATGCTCTTCACTTTCACTAAGAACTAGAACTTCCAATCGAAACAAGTACAATTGAGGAGCTCAGCCAACTCACTTTATATTTACCTTCCTAACTTATGTCACATTTATCTACCCTTTCTTAACATGAAATAACCAACAGAAGTCAACACTTAAAAGGATCCTTCATGAGGTTTTTTAATTTATCCCCCAAAGCTTTGAAGCGATGTGTTAAAATTGGGTAATACCTCCAGCAATCATCATGGAGTGAACTAAATCCATGAAATCAGTGTATTTTCTCAAAGTCGCTGCAAAAGGGTACAGGAATGTTCCATGCAGAATCATAGGCATCCGCTGTAGAGTATGTGGATCGATACCCTCGATCGGCACTTGATGGACATCCCGCTCGATACGCGGTCGACCCTTAATCGATACTAATTAGAGATGTCGATGACGTATCAATCGAGTGTCAACCGATGTGTCGATAGAGCGTTGATCGAGAGTATCGACCGGCATTCGACGGCGAACGCATGCGCAGTTACTGCGCATAAGGCCATTTAGGCCTTATTCTTGATGTCATCCTGGCGACATATTTTTTTAATGTTTATCTACACTTAAACTCAATTATGCCCCCTGCTCCGTCACAATGGATTGTAGCTGATTGTATTTCCAATCAGCATTGTTAAGGCTAAGCTCGGTTTGCTGGGAATAGAACTTGACTAACAAAAATCTTTGGCCACTAAGTTAATGGCCGTTTATTGTAAGATCATCTCAAATTACAAAAGCGCTGGAAATGAATACCTTTTTTTAGCAAAGGTGAGAGCAAACACGCCTTGCGTGACACTACGTCTTTTATTATGTACCGCCGATAATGTTCCAAAAACGGGAGGGGTAAAATGGGTGGGAAGAAACTTGTCCTTCACCGAAGCTTTTAGGAAAGAGGTCTGCAATCTGATGCTCAAATGCTTTAATCTAAATTTATTCGACTCCTGAAGGTGACTCCATCCGGGAAACTAATCACGGCCCAGGACGCATAAAGTTATTTATGACGTAAAGTGTATATGAAATAATTCATATTTGAACTGCGGTTGTAGATGCAAGTGAAGTATGATCCTCGCAGTAATCTTGCATCTACAACAGCAGTTCAAATATGAATTATTTCACATACACTTTACATCATTTCACTCCTTACGGGAGATATGAACTCAATAAATTGACCTTGCTCCCAATATGTGGCTTCATAGCTCAGTCGGTAAAGCATCGCACCGGTATCGCGGAGGTCATGGGTTCGAATCCCGTTGAAGCCCTGATTTTTTTCAGGCTTCTTCTTTCCAATTGCTTAAATTGGAAAATTTACTGCGAGGATCATACTTCACTTGCAAAATTATTTATCCCTTCTGGTAATAAATCCCCTTTAACTGTTATTCTTTCTTTAAGTTTTTACCATAAAAACATTACATTTGAGACACACAACTTTGCAATTACTTTACATTACGTTTACTCAAAAACTTAGCGCGCCCGGGAACAAGTACATTACTTATAACACAATTAGTTTGCATTAGCTAGTTACAAGGCAGGCTAATTGCAGTTATAGTATTTTAATTAATCGTTCTTAAACTATTTTTTGTTAATTATTACAACTCGAACAAATAAAAAACGATACCACAACTTTGGTCTATTTTAGTAAGCTAACTCAGAATTGTCGGGAAAACTGAGCGAGACAAGGGATTACAACAGACTGCGCATGTAGATTAAAATTGACGAGATTTGTTTTCAGCTGTATAACTTTATTGTTTTAAAATCTCTTGGTGGTTTTGCAGGAGGAGAAGAAAGCTCTCAAAAGATAGTTGCATGAACTTGTAGAGAAAATATGATTTATTTTCACTCCCGGTTAAGAGAATTTCAGGTGGATCTAAAAGTACACAATCCTTTGTGACACAAATCGTACTCAGGTGGACAACCCAGGCGTCTTTAATTGCGTTTGTAGATCTCCATGATAAGGCCCATTCGAAGTATGCTAACACCCACCAAAGGAAAACTGGTTACTATTTTGAAAATTACTAGAGAAGAATCATCTTGGAAGTTTTGCCTACTTACCCTCCATGTTATAGACTTCGACATTCTTTCACAAAGTCTTGATTAATTTATTCCAATGTCTCTCACTCGTCTGTCAGCTGTCCTCAGCATGTTATAATAAAGAAAGGGGTTTACCATATAGTGAAAATTCGACATCGTTAACGCTATGACTTGAATGTTAGCCTGTGGGTAGTTGTTATTTTCAAGAAATATCGCTACGGAAAATAAACAAAAATAGGCAACTTGCAAACTAGAAAAACGCCGCAGATCTTATAAGTTAACCAAATTAGTTTGTTTTCCTGACGCCTGTGATGGCTGCGTGATTCTGGCATGGGCGATGAACGCAGCCTTTTTATAATGCGTAGTGCTGTGACAACAATAATCAGCACAGACGCTATGTTAAAGAAGTTCGATAGAATACCGACGTAACCAAGAACGGGATCTCCAGCTCCTCTGATCTTCGGAATGATGTCACATCCTTCGAATTGTCGGCGAACTGATATGAAGATTATGGGAAAGGCTAAAACCAGAGTTCCGATCCATAAGAGAACTATGGCTTTTGGGATATTGCTTCTGCCCATGCGTCCCTTAAATGGACGTAAAACGCAATCCTGTCGGTCGATCGCCATTAACGATAAGGTCACAGCATTGAGTATGTTACAGACAAAACCGCTTGGCACGAGAACATAACAAACAGGTTTAGCAGACACCTGAATATCCCAAACGCCAATCACTATCAATGCTAGCAAATTCAGCAGAGAAGAGAAAATTCCATTCACAGCAAGACTGTCGAATAAATAGCCTGAACGTTTTCTCCGCAAAACGAAAACGTGTGAGTTTGCCAAGAAACCGACCAAACTAGCGATCGAGAACATCGTTACACTAGCGACAGCTGTGCCAGGGGCAACTGCATGGTAATAAATAACGATTGTTGGAAGTGGATAGATTCATTCCGTTGTCAGTATTTCTCGTCAAGGACTGAGTAAACTTAAGCTCCTATTTTGCCCAAACAAGGATCAACCGATTAATGGCAAATTTATTAGTCTGCCATGGAAAGAAGCACATTTTGCTATAAGCATTAGGATTAGGTTTTAATTTAAAATGTACGATAAATCGTGCACGCAATCATTGTTAAGACGATTTGTTGTCGTCAATATTTGGAAATCAACAATAAAAAGGGAGAAAATGGGGAAAATGGTAAGCTAAAAGAATAGAGTGGGATCTGACTTTGTCTGCTATGGAAAGAAGCACATTTCGCCTTAAGTACTTGTTTTATTTATATTCTAAAATAGCTTATAGGATTAATTTTTAATTTAAGATGTTCGATATATCGTGCACGGGGTCATTGTTCACGGATCAAAGCGATTCCTTGTGGGATATATTTTGGAGATCATTTCGATCAATAAAAACGAAAACAAGGTAAACTAAAAACATGAAAACCTTAAAAAAATGTTGGATCTGACCTAAAAATGATGCAAAAGTATAAAAAATAAATTTTCTGCAACGTTCTGTTTGCCTTCGTCAGAGCAAAATGACTAGATGAATAATTATAGAGAGTTTTAAGACCTTTTTTATTTCGATATATTTTCTCCTAACTCTAGACATAATTAGGATATCATTTTTTTCACTTGTTTTTTTTTTCATTTTACAAGACAGGACCCTAAAACGGCAGTTTAGATCGTCGAGAAATATATAAAAATGACAAAACGTCTGTATAGAGAACAAGCTAAAATCATCTAATGAGAAAAACAGAAGACATAAGAGAAGATACAGCTTTAAATGGAACAATGTAGCTACCCAGAAACAAACGGCTAACAACGACCGAAAAAGTTGTTGAGATTGAATAAGTAAAGTGTAGCATAATAGCACTTTTAATAACGCCGATCAAACACGCCGAGGAAAAAAATTATGGGAACGAAACTCTTAAGGTGGCTCAAACAGTTTCCAGCACATTCCAAGACTTAGATTTTGAAGTGTCATTATAACCACACTTTATCAGTTGATGCTACAATCATGGTTTAAAAAAACCGCCCAATCATTGGTGAACACGTTGGTATTATTTTCGTGACATAATAGGTTAGCATGGCAGCACGCTTTAAGCGCTTTAAGCGCTTATATTTCAAAAACGGCACGGTGAAATTTTTTCTTATCATAGAATTTTGATAAGCAGGATAAGATGCATCCGCTTTTGGCAAAGTTTAAAAAACTCTGTACATGGAGTTCAGAGCCTCCTTAAATTTTCGCTATTAAGGGAAAATAACCAAAAATGGGCAACTTGCAAACTAGAAAAGAACCACAGATGTTAAAAGTTACCCATATTAGATTGTTTTCTTGGCGCCTGCTATGGCTGTATGACTCTGGTAAGGGAACCGAACGCAGTCTTGTTATAATGAGTAGTGCTGTGACAACAATAGTAGCAGTTAAGGGAGTTAAGGGAGTTGGATAGAATACTGACGTAAACTAAAATGGGATCTCCACGATTTTTTATCATCGGAATAACGTCACATCCTTCGAATTGTTGGCGAACTGATATAAGCAGAATATCGCAAAAACGAATCACTGTCAAGGCTAAACGAGAAGGCAAATTCAGCAGAGAATTGAAAATTCCATTCAAGGCAAGACTGTAGAACAAATAGTGAGGAACCTTTCGTAAATCTGAACGCTTTTTAGTTAAAAAGCAAACACGCGCGTGTGCCAAGAAACCGACCAACTGACGATCGATAACATCGTTGCACTAGCGACCGCTGTGCTTTAGGCGACTGGTAATATATGAATAGTCATTGTTTAAAGCTGATCGACTTATTTGAACTCTGATCTCATTTCTCAGTTTTCGCCGAGGAGCAAAGTTAAGATGTTGCTCCGCCAGAGTGGAAAACTCATGGCAAGAAACTCAGTTCACCTTATAAGTACATACGAATTTTAATCTTTTTCCAAAAATTAATCATAGTGTAAAGTTTTTATTTAAAAAATTCGATCAATTTTGCACGGATCATTGTTCTTGGATCTAGGCGATATTTGGGACTAAAGCTTAAAAGCATTGATCATTAAAAAAAAACTAAACAAAACTGAAAAATACATATATTTCTATATTCTCTTGTATCTCGAGAGAGAAAATTGCTCGTGTTTAAAAGTGTTTTATTTTTCATAAGCTAGAACGATCCTAAAACAAATTTTTTGCTGTTTTGTGAAATATATCAAAAAGGACGAAATTATCGCGACTCATCTCACTCATCTTTCTCATTCTGAAACAGCTGTAAAACAAAATTTCTTTGAAAGGCTAAAGACAGGGAGGTAAGAGACGTGACCGTTTTCGTGGAACAATATAGCCACAAAGAAAGGATTGAAAATGTTTTTCAGAGTGAGTTCATAATTTGTAATTAATTCCCACTTTCAATAACACTAATCAAACGCGCCGGGGAAATCTGTGGTTATTAGTTTTAATCTTCCATTTCATCAAAGTGTCTTGTCGAAATATATTAATTAAAATTCTCTCTCCAACATCAATAAATTGGTCAACAAACAAAAGGCTAGAATGGTAATAAGAAATACATATATCAAAAAATATGACCCAAAGAACTCTATGCACCAAAGTCTATTTTGTAGAAAGTGAAAAAAAAAATGCAATTTAAGGAATTTATACCATACGATCCGCGACAGTTCCTTTCACGGTGTCACCCTTTTACGAGACTCTCCGCTAAACACTCATTTACTTTTACTTTTCGCAAGCTCTGTACAAAAATCAAGTGACTAGTATTTGTCGAACAGTATCGTAAAGGTTTGATAAGGGGTTTTGAGAGTGCAGCTGTTGGAGCTAGTTGTCAATGAACGATATACTTCAGCGCTTTTCAAATCACAACTCTGTGACACGTTTTAGTGAGCGTCGGATCTAGTTGCCTTAATTGGTGTGTGCACAATTCGCTTCAGAGCTAATGGGCGAATTTATTTTAGGGACGAATGATCCGTCTGAGACGAATTACATGTCTGAAACGGGTCATTCGTCTGCCTTTGACGGAAGTAGTATAGTAAATGGGGGTATGAGCACAGTTTACAATATTTTTTTTGTATTATTTTTTATACTATATTTCTAAACTATTTTTCCAACAATTAATCAACTGCTGGAAAAACTAAATAATAAAAACCAAAAACTAAATAATAAAAACCAAAAACTAAATAATAAAAACCAAAAACTAAATAATAAAAACCAAAAACTAAATAATAAAAACCAAAAACTAAATAATAAAAACCAAATACTAAACCAAACCAAAAACCAAAAACCAAATACTAAACCAAACCTTAAATCAAATGTGGAGACAGACCTAAACCCGGGACATCAGTCTGGACACCAAAACCTTGAATCATTATTGGGAAAAATATAAATTATTTTCTATTTATAATATATAATGAATCTGTTTAAAACAAAAAAAATGTGATATTTGTAAAGAGAAATGCAAAACATATTATACAAAATGTCAGTGTGGTGGTAAGTTTTGTTTGATGCGTAAATGTATATTAAAACATATTCAGGATTGTGGAACTTATGTGATGACCATGAAAAGTAAAGAATTTTTTCCAATAAAACAAAAGTTGAGATTTGAAGTGAATTGGGATAGTATTAAATCTAATCTCATATAATAATATAAGATGACTTGCAACGCTATTATTCACGATGAATTTATTAATAATAATGAAATGATGTGTCCATTTTGTTGTAAACAATTGACAATATTTAGTAAAGACGTTGAAAAATGTTGTGATAAAAAGGATTTAGAAATTGTAAATGGTATGAATACCTGTTTGAATTGTGGTTTAGTTAATGGTTATGTTTTTTTTAATGAGGACATTAACTTTTATAACAAAATGTATTTGATACGACAAAAATCAGTATATCATCGAGAATATCATATTAAGAATGTGTTAGATGATATCTATATTAAGAATAATATCCAATTGACTCCTAAACAAAGGGATCAGATTCAGAAAGTATTTATTGAAATTGACAACGTTTTAAATAAAGTTAATGATAAGCGTAAACGAATGATTAGTATTAAATTTATTATAAAGCAATTATTTAAAATGCTCAGGCTTCCTTACAAAGATATCCAAGTAACAAAGTCAAAGAGGACAATCAGATATTATAAACAATTTTGGGAAAGGGTTCAATCATTAATTGGTGATAGAATCCAGTTGATAATTAACAAGTGAATTTTTCATCGTATTTGCGAAGATACTTATCAATAATAGGACTGTTGTCTGTCACATAATCATCAATGTTCTTCATTGTATTATGAATTTGACATGAATTGTAATTTCCACTTCTCATCATATCCTTTATCTCATTCAGAAGATGTTGATAGCTTTGGTAAGCGTAAGTACAATTTTGGATCTTAAGATCAAGGTTTTTATGCTTCATCCAACCCTGAATCAAAAGTGCTGCTGTACTGATTGCGATCAAACTAATGCCACCAGTTGCAATACTACTTGCTAAACCTCCAGATGCAAATATGATGGACAATGAGTTGCCTAATAATTTCCATTCCTTGAAACGTTTCAATGCCAGCTTGTAAGCAAAATACTTTTTATGATATGCGCGGTAGTAAGATTTTAATTCTTCAACCTGTTCTTTTGTTAATTCATCTGAAATATGATTCCAGTTGAATATGTTTTTTCCTGACTCTTTCATATATATTGGTTTATATTATAATTGTGTATGAAATTTAATAAAAATTTTTGCGTATTTTTGACCAGAAAATTTTGCATTTTGTGACATTAATCCTATTTTCTCATTTGGACGATCAAAGTTTATTAGTGCATTAATTGTTATTGGATACCATGTGGAATTTGCTCTTAATCCTTTTTCTAATAATACTTTTTTTGTTCTTTCATTGTAAATATATAAAGCAGTATTAACTCCACTACTTAAGTAATAATCACAATATGTTATTTCATAAACACCTTTATATGGTATAATTAATAATTTACGATTTGAAGAGTAAGACTTGAATGTCCCAGAATTGTTGGAATTAAATAATATCTCTTTTGAATCTTTGTGGTATAACTCATGATCAAACCTACCTATTTTTAAATAATTTGACAATGTTTTTAAATTGATAGCATAACTGTCTGTAGTATTATTAAGAAAATCTATATTAGTATCAGCGACTCCAGTTATTTTTTTATTACCCATATCAATAGGTACTTCATAATTTAAAACATTATCATCATAATAGTAAAATCTATCCCAAAGATTTGTTGAGACATCACTTTGTGTTCCTTTCACACCATAAACAATAACGTATAAACTAATTTGGTGGCTATTCCGACCTTTTAATCTTATATCTATATCAAGATCATCTAAACTAGGAAATATAATATATTTAGAAAAGTTGATGATACTTCTTGTTTTTGTTCCATCTATTTTTGAAGTTGTTTTACTCACTGATAAAGTTCCACTTGATGCATTTATTTCATCAACTGTAAGTCCTTGTTCTATATACATTTCATATGCCATTGTGTATGATCCTTTTGGAAGATAAACGAGATCGATTGATAATCGTGCACTATAATACCCAATGCTTGAATCATAATAAATATAAAAATGATAAGCTTGTTTGTTTACTAAATGAAAGTTTGCATTCACACTTCCAACTTTGTAAATATCATCATCATCTTCTTTAAATTCATCATCATCCATAACTCTTTTAAACACATTTTCTTTATCAACCGACTCAATTAAATTCTCTTCTAATTCTTTAATTTTCTTATCAATCATACCATCTATAATTGTATTATTATCAACAATTGCATTAGCGACAAATTTTACATTAGCAGCATATGTGGATTGGTGATCTTCTGGTTCTTTCAAATTGATTATATTTTGATTTCCCATATCTAAATTTCCAGTCATAGCCTCACTTCCATTTGTTAATAAGTAATCTATCTCAGAAATGAAACGGACTAAGTAGTCTCGTGTACTTTTTAAAAGTTCAAAATTAACAGCTTTATGTTTTATTTGTTCATAATTTGGATTTTCTCCATCGTCTTCAACAATTGTTTTAACATTATCAATGAAATGTCCACCAGCATTAAAATCTGCATTCATTGCTACTGTGCCATCAACATTAATAAATTTGTCTGTATTTGCAGCAGGTGGTATTTTAGCAATTTGAGAATCGACAAATGCTTTGCTGACTAAACTATTATCATCAAAAAGTCCATCATAGTAAGGTTCACAGTTTTTTATTATATTCTGTTTGAGATCATAATATTCTTTACCGTCTTTGTCCACCATTTTGAGAAAATTTTCATTTAGATATCCTTTGTTAACAACACTTCTCAAATCTCTAGCTCTAACTTCCAAAGCATCATCAACCTTATGATCATCTAAATTTTCCACAGATAGAATGTGATTTCTATCCATGTTTAAATCACTATCCATTGGCTTACTTCCATCTCTGGGAAGTAATGGTGTAGTATCTATATGGACTTTTGCTATTTCAGTGTCAACGTACTTTTTATTAGCAGCATTATCGTATGCTACAGGATCACCTAAACCATCAATAAGATTGCCATTGAGATTTAAATTTTCAAAATAGAGAATTATATGATTATCAACAACATCACGGACATTAAAAATAGTATGGTCGAAAGTTGTTGAGTATTTACCCTTCACCACTCTTGAATAAAACAGAAATTTAATGTTTTTATTGTATTGAGAACCATAATATCTGAGTTGAAATCTTATCCCATCATCTACTCCAGCTCTTCCATCAGTTGTGAATTGAATGATTGATTTAGTGTATTTACCATCAATTTTATCACTGTCAAATGTTTTCATGATGAAATGACTGTCACCATGGACATTGAAAATTATTGTATCATCAACAAGAAAACCACCAGCATCACCAATAACAAATATTTCAAAAATAGAAGTATAACTACCACTCTCTAATTGATTACCTTTCATTTTTATACTGGACCATGCTTCTCCACTAAAACCAGTATCATCACCTTCTTTCTCAATTATATATACATCATTATGCGCTTTATGATTTTGAAAAAAATGGTCTGGTGATGTATTTGGTGGTGAACCTACAGTTAATTGACTCTTGTCACCAAAGTCTTTATAAAATCGAAAACTTGGTTGTAAATGATAACTATTTTGACTGACTTTAGTATGTTCTTTCAACTCTTTTAAACTAACTGCATCATTGTCGTCAGTAGACTCACCAATATTAGTTAATAGCTTCCCTTCAATATCATAATTACCATCATCTGTTAAATTGAAGGTAGTCCACGTTTACCAATGGCTGATGATGATGAAGGTAAAAGTCCGTTTGAATAACTCATTTATATTAATAGATTAAATTTTTTCATTGAAATTTTTAGTGGTGACTTTTCGTGGCTTATCAACATATACAAAGCTATACGGTTTTTCAGTTGCTTTTTCATATGATTCTTTTGGAATACTATTTTCACGACAAATTAAACTCTTCTCATTAGCACTTGGGAATTCATAAATACAGAAATGTGAACAGTTCAATCTGATGTCTTTTGGTGTCTTGTAGTAACTTTGACTCAGATAAATCACACTGCAATTTTTATGTCGGCCTTGTATAAAATAGTTGATTAATGGTTTTTGATTTTTATCACATACATAATCATCAAAGATGACAATTTTCTGTGAGTCACTGTCAAGGTCTTGAACATATTGCTTCAATAACATCATAACCTACTTCATCACTTATCGGTTGAAAGACATTCATAAGATTTTGATACTTTGACTGCTCTAAGTTTTTGGCATAGAGATGAACTTTATCAAAATACAGTAGATTGTAGATCAAATGCATTAGTGTATTTGTTTTTCCTGATCCACTTGGACCACAAAGCAGCATACGAAAACATTGATTAGGCATGAAATTGTGGAGTTGTTTGAAGTTTGAGACCACATCGTCTTTGACATCATAATTCGGTATTCTCATTATATTATATTAGTATATTAATTCAACATGGTGTTTAACACGGTGTTTAACATGGTGTTTAACATAGTGTTCAACACAGTGTTAAACGTTGTTTTTTGTATATGATTTATCATTTTTATATAACGTAATAATATAACAAAAATGAGTTTGCTTAAATGGAAAGAACTTGCAAAAAGTAAAACTAAATTAGGGAATAAAATTAATTACGTCCATGATCTAATCACACAGCATAAAATCGGTCAGGAGACAAGCCAATCATCATTCGAAAAGGTATTCAAACCAGTGACAAGTAAATTAGATGATGTAATTGACAGTAATTTGAATTTAAGGATGCCTCAAAGGAGAAAAAGACCACTGAAGAAAGGGGAAGTTCCGGATTATGGTATTGATATGGATGATGAAGTTGAAGACATGAATTTGGGTGATCTTTTTGATGAACAACCTGTACCACCACAGCAGGAGAAACAAATAGTACCAAAACCACCAACATATGAAGAATCGTTGTCAGACCTTCTGGAAGGAAAAAAAGAGATATACGTCGATCCCCAATATTTTCCTGGAAATCTTGGAAAGAAGCCACCTAAGCAGCCACCTAAGCAGCCACCTGAGCAGCCACCTGAATATGATGATGATGAAGAAGTTGATTATGCAATGGAGGATGAAGATTATAATAATCAAATTTTAGATGATGTGGGCATCATGAATTATACAAATGTAAATATGGTTATCAATCAGCCAGATATGACCACCCAAAAGGTTGGGGCGTATCTAAGAAAAGTAGTAAAGCAGGCTGAGTTTAAAAGAAAACAACTTAGAGGTTTTAAGGCAACAACCACAAAAGATTATAATAAAGGGCTTATATCAGAAGCTGAAAGGCAGGAGAGAAACAAAAGGATAGACAATGCTAGAAATGTTTTAACCGAATACATTAATTACCATGATGGTAGACTGAAAGCATTGTATGGTTCAGGGATTAGAGGCCGAAGAAGAAGACAGAGAGGTGGAAATGTTATGTTTTTCAATGATGTAAAGCAGCTTCTCAAGAAATTAGAATTAATTATTGGTGAAGTTATTGCAGGTAACACATCAATTCAGATGAGAAATATGGGAGTAAATATATTAGACACATTATTGAGAATGTCAACAATCAATAGACCACAGTATAATAAATTGTATAATCAGTATTTCAAAGTATAATTATGTAAAGTTATTATATAAATGGATCGTGAGATTGTTTTATCATCATACAGCGTCAAATATCAAGGAAACAACACTCCTCAGAATTTTATAACTGAATTCAAAAGGCCCATAATATTGGATAGCAATTCTCAATATGTAGTTGGTTTGAACCGAATCATTAACATGTCATTCACATGGTTCAATGTAAATTCATCATACAACAATCAGCTAATAAAGTACAGCTCTGATAATGGTTCAACATTTAACAACATCACTTTCCCAGCAGGAGTCTGGACCTATACTGACTTTGATACATACATCAAGGACATAACGAAGATTGTCAAAAGTGGTGCTAATGCTAATGAGTATCCTATCACTCTCGAATTCGATAATACGACATTTAGGGTTACAGTCACATTAGCCAAGAATTATCAACTTGATTTAACTGCAAGCAATTTCAATGACTTGATTGGGTTCAATAAAGAAATATTGAAGAGTGAACAGAATATAGGACCAAAAGTGCCTAATCTCAGCCAGGACACAGACATTCTTAATATCCACTGCGACCTAATAAATAATTCACTTGTAGACGGTCAAGATTCAGACATCATTTATTCCTTCTCAACCAGTGTGCTTAACCCTAGTTACTCTTTCACAATTGAACCAAGAAGAGTTACATTTAATCCCGTCAACAAGAATACTATAAACAGTATCAGGATACACATTACAGATGGAAAAAGGAGATTAATTAACCTGAATGGAGCTGATACATCTTTTTCATTAATTCTGAAAAGGATAGAATAATATAAAGTAGTATTATAATGAAACCATTTGAATTCACTAAGGTTTATCATCCAAAACTTGGTATTTTTGTGGATAAACATGTAGGATCAGGAATTATCGTTGATAATATTTTCAAACCAATGAAGAGTGCGGCATCATCTTTTGTAAAAAAGTTCGCCAAGAAATCAGGTGAGAAAGCATTAAAATCAGTAGGTGAAAGGGTGGGTAAAAAGACATCTGAGAAGTCAGGAGACTTGATAATGAAAAAGCTTAGGAATATGAGAATTGATGATGTAGGACAAATAGTTCCATCACAGCGAGAAGAAAGTACAGATATGATTATTGATAGACTAATATCAGGATCAGGAAGAAGGAGGAAAAATTATATAATATATTAATATAATGGCTTTCAGAACAAGTGCATATTTGCAAAGATATGAGTTGGTTCGATTTCAGTTGAATGATGTTATTAACATCCCAGCTAATGGTCAACACCAACAAAAAAATGGGTATAAGTTCACAATCAATGACAGGTCTGCGTTCTATGACTGGTATAATGCTTATTTTGAGGTGCAGTTTCAGTTACAGTTATTGAATGATGGTGCAGGTGTTCCAGCTGCAAACCGAGCAACACTTATCAATGGAGCTCATTCATTAATTAACCATTTAACAATAAAGAGTGCTGGTAAGATTGTATACGAAACTGATAATCTTCATAAAATAACTTTTATTAAAAACCTCTTGGAATACAGTGATGATTTCAGCAGATCGGTGGCTAAAGATAGTTTTTGGTATTTGGATGTAGCAAATTTGGCTGACATGACTGCTGCTGAAAATACAGGATTTGAGGCTAAAAAACAATTAACTCAAATAAGTAATGGTCAACCCAAAGATGTTAATGTAATTATACCTCTTAATCGATACGGTTTCTTTGAAGAGTTAAATGATAAAATGTTGGTCCCAATGCAACTTCAGTTCGATATACAGTTACAGAATGACGAAGAATTAATATATAAGGCAGGTGCAGCAGCTGCTAATCGAGTGGTTGTCAATAGATTCTTACTTTGGGTTCCGAGACTAGTACCATAGGACACTTTATACGATAAGTTTATTCAATCCTTTTTGTCAAAAGGTTCTTGGATGTATAAAAGAGAATTGTATTCAGCTTCCAATCCAACACAGAGCAGTGGATTCTTCCAGATATCACCAAGTATTGACAATGTTGTTTCCGTCTTTGTTTACCTCCAACGAAATAAAACAAACAATGAAGATACAAATCCTTACCACTTTGATACTTTCAAACTGAATGCGGCTAATAATAATAGCAGTCTCTCATCATGTAGATTGGAATATGGAAATGGAGTATTCTATCCAGAAACTGAATACGATACAGAATCAAAAGTAAGGATCTTCAATGATGTGATGTCATATGGAATGAGAAAGAATAATTACAATAGTGGCACCCAACTCAATATGTCTAATTACAACTCTCTATATTCTATCATATATTTTGATTTGTCTTATCAAACAGAAAAAGTAACTAGAGACCCGAAGCAATTGATATTTAGGTATAAACTGAGCGCAAATAGTGCTGCAAATTTCCGTGTCCACGCCGTCGTCTTATATGATGAGACCATCATCATCGACAAGGTAGGAAATGAATTGGTTATAGTATAAAAGCAAAAATGAGACATTCTTAATTCAGATATGTTTTGTAATAGAAAATTATATAACATATATTATATACAAGAAATGACACAGCTTTTTGCAATAAATGTTAAACTATCAAAAAATCAGAAGAAGAATATTGGTGATGCTTATAGTAAAAGAGAAACAATCGTCTTAAGGTTAACTAATGACTCTCTTTATGGAAATGACACTCTACATGTCCCAGCTACAGTAAAAAAGAGATTGGAAAAGAATCGGCAATTAAATAAAGGTATGGACATCAAACTTTCCAAGACTAATATCAGAAAGCAAGTTGGTGGCAGTTTGTTGACTTCTGCTCTGTCTCTAGCACGTGTATTTGGACCAACCATTGCGAAAACCCTTGGATTAGCAGCTTTAGCTGGAGCAGCTAGTACAGGCGCAAGTCAAATTGTTAAAAAAATATCTGGAAATGGTCAAAAAGGAGGTTTTCTAATTCCACAAAACAAAATTGATAAGCTTATTGCAAACAAACACCTACTAACTGCAAAACAGAAGAAAGATATACTGGACGCTCTTCAAACAGGTTCAGGTGTTCACATAAGACCAACAAAAAAACAATCAGGTGGTTTCCTTGGTACTTTACTTGCCAGTATAGGTATTCCTTTAGTGTTGAAAGCTTTGACTGGAAGGGGTGCCCCAAAAGTTGGAGAATGGGTGTATATAGGCCGCCACCGTTTTTTGGGTCATGGGACAACAAAGTTGGTATGGGAAAGAAAACAAAAACAAAAAAAAAAGGAAAGGGTCTACT
>CM042757.1:24594020-24630451 GCA_022496165.2 Catalaphyllia jardinei | reverse complement strand
AATTACAATAGTGGCACCCAACTCAATATGTCTAATTACAACTCTCTCTATTCTATCATATATTTTGATTTGTCTTATCAAACAGAAAAAGTAACTAGAGACCCGAAGCAATTGATATTTAGGTATAAACTGAGCGCAAATAGTGCTGCAAATTTCCGTGTCCACGCCGTCGTCTTATATGATGAGACCATCATCATCGACAAGGTAGGAAATGAATTGGTTATAGTATAAAAGCAAAAATGAGACATTCTTAATTCAGATATGTTTTGTAATAGAAAATTATATAACATATATTATATACAAGAAATGACACAGCTTTTTGCAATAAATGTTAAACTATCAAAAAATCAGAAGAAGAATATTGGTGATGCTTATAGTAAAAGAGAAACAATCGTCTTAAGGTTAACTAATGACTCTCTTTATAGAAATGACACTCTACATGTCCCAGCTACAGTAAAAAAGAGATTGGAAAAGAATCGGCAATTAAATAAAGGTATGGACATCAAACTTTCCAAGACTAATATCAGAAAGCAAGTTGGTGGCAGTTTGTTGACTTCTGCTCTGTCTCTAGCACATGTATTTGGACCAACCATTGCGAAAACCCTTGGATTAGCAGCTTTAGCTGGAGCAGCTAGTACAGGCGCAAGTCAAATTGTTAAAAAAATATCTGGAAATGGTCAAAAAGGAGGTTTTCTAATTCCACAAAACAAAATTGATAAGCTTATTGCAAACAAACACCTACTAACTGCAAAACAGAAGAAAGATATATTAGGCGCTCTTCAATCAGGTTCAGGTTGTCACATAAGACCAACAAAAAAACAATCAGGTGGTTTCCTTGGTACTCTACTTGCCAGTATAGGTATTCCTTTAGTGTTGAAAGCTTTGACTGGAAGGGGTGCCCCAAAAGTTGGATCACCTCCAAAAGGTGGAAAAGGAGCTCCGAGAATGGGTGTATATAGGCCGCCACCGTTTTTTGGGTCATGGGACAACAAAGTCGGTTTTGGCACAAAAAAAAAGCCAACAAAAAAAAGCCAACCAAAGGAAAAGGTCTGCTGTTGGGACCAAACAGTCCATTCAATTCAATTCCACTAGTCGGAGCAATACTCTAAAACCAAAATTCCATAAAAACATACCATTAAGCAATCATGATCTACTAAAATGGTGTAGATATCTCAACATCCCAATCAATGATGTTTTATCAAGAGATGGTAATGTTCCACATAATCACAACCAAGCATTATTTATTTACAATCTTGAACCATCATATATGAGTGGAAGTCATTGGGTTACAACTTATGTTAAAGATAATGTCATCAATTATTTTGATAGTTTCGGTATGCCTCCGTTTCAAGAATTAGTAAATCATGCTAAAAGAAAGAATTTAACTTTGCTCCATCAAAATAATCAGATTCAGAATATAAAAACAACCACTTGTGGTTATTTTTGTTTGTACTTTTTAAATGAAATGAATAAGGGAAATTCAATTCAAAATTTATTAAATGTATTTAATATTAATGATACAAGAAAAAATGAGATATTTATTATGAAGTATTTCAAAAATATCTGAATTATATATATAAAATGAGAACATTGAAGGAATTAAGACAAACTGGGGCAGCAGCATTTGGAGTATTTTTTTTAATAATATTAGTCATAATATCAGCTATATAAAAACAATATAAAATATATATATAAATGGTGAAATCATATTGTGTTAAACAAAAAAAGCAAACTGAATGCGTTCCAGGTAGTGAACGATATGTTAAAGCTAAAAATGGGCGTATGATGTTGAAATGCACTTGTGCTGAATGTGGGATAACAAAGACTAAATTTGTTAAAAACCAAAAAAACTAATTGAGCCCTCACAAGCTGGGGGCTTATTGGGAGAAGCATTGCTAAAAGGTGCCACAAAAGGTTTATTCAATCTTGGACGATTTGGAGCTGCAAAAGCTGTTAAATCAGATTTTGTCAAACAAAAAATAAAAAAGACGGCCAATCACTATCTTGATCAAGCTTTGGACAGTTTCACATCAGATTTATCAAAAAAATTGGATCCAACACATAGTGGTAAAGGATTACCAATACCATTTCCATTTGTAGATTGGAAGAAAGCTTGGAATGTTCTCATTGCACCTGGATTGTTTAAAGGACCTGAAGTGAGTGCAAAAGAGGGTAGAGCTTTGGTTGCTGAATACAAGAGACAATACAAAGCTTACAAAGATGCTGGAGGTAGCAGATCATACAACTCATGGATTAAATGGAAAGGTTATGGTAGAGGGTTAGACATCCATAATGCCATTCTCAAGGTTGCACCAAAAAAGGGTTTTGTGATGCCTGGACATAAGTATACAGGACCTGGAAACCCTCTTGAAGAGCAACTGAGGTATGATCCCAATACTGGTCAGATACTTGAGATATATCAACAACCAACAGGTAGAACAGATGCAGTCAGTATGCAGCATGATGTTGATTACTCAGTTTGTGGTAATAAACCAAAAAGTGATCAAGTGAAGTGTAAAAATGAGGCTGATCGTAAGATGGTTAAAGCTCTTGATTCTATTCCATGGAAAGAAAGACAGTGGGGTCATACTATTGCTAGAAATGCTATAGCAGCTAAGTCAAAATTAGGTATGGGTGTGAAGTCAAAAAACGGGAAAAGCCGTCGAGTGAAGAAAACTGGCAAGAAAAATTAGCTGATGAGTTACATACACCCATAAAACGGAATTTCACTCGGCGGCGTGTAATCACAAATCATATCGATGAAATATGGGCAAGTGATCTAGTTGAAATGCAGCAGTTCAGTAAATGGAACAAAGGTTACAGATATCTTCTAATGGTTATTGATGTATTCAGCAAATATGGTTGGATCATTCCATTAAAAGATAAAAAAGGTGAATCTGTCACTGAAGCATTTAAAACAATATTTAAGGAAGGTAGAAAACCGCAATATATTTGGGTTGATAAGGGAAAAGAGTTCTATAACAAACATTTGAAAGACCTATTAGAGAAAAATGGGATACAAATGTACTCAACTGAGAATGAAGAGAAGTCATCAGTAGTTGAAAGATGGAATAGGACAATTAAATCTAAAATGTGGAAGCAGTTCACAGTTCAAGGTAATACAATGTATCTAGACTTATTACCTAAACTAGTAAAACAATACAATAACACAAAACATTCAAGCATAAAAATGACACCAGTTGAAGCTTCAAAGAAAAAGAATGAGGGTACAGTTTACTTCAATTTATACGGTGATATAAAAACATCAAAACAAAAACCAAAATTTAAAATAGGTGATAAGGTCCGAATATCTAAGTACAAACGGAATGTATTCGATAAGGGTTATACACCAAACTGGACAGAAGAAGTGTTCATAGTTGATAATATCCAATACACTAATCCAATAACATACAAAATAAAAGATCTCAATGATGAATACATACAAGGGAGTTTTTATGAACCTGAATTATTAAAAGCCAAACAGGATGTATTCCGAATTGATAAAGTCATTCGCAGAGATTATAAGAAAAAACAAGCTCTGGTGAAGTGGAAGGGGTATAGTGATGATTTTAATAGCTGGATTCCAATGAAAGATTTAAACGCACTATAAACTGATATAAGAATGAAATAATATATAGTATATATATAATGGGAAGACCAAGAATATATTCAATTGAAGAAAGATCAACAAAAACCAAATGTATGTTAAACAAAGAGTGGATATGCCCAATTTGTCCACATCATAATTACACATTAGCTGGAAAATGGACACATCTCAAGACAACAAAACATATTAAAAATGAGCAAGCCTTAAAAACATTTTAAATCAAGTAATAATTAGAAATATAATTCTTCTTCTTATTAACATTTTTAAACGCACTATAAAATAATATAATTCTTCTTATTATTAACATTTTTAAACGCACTATAAAAATAAAATAATATAAATATAATATATAGAATGGAAAAAATTATCTCAACCTATAGTATGAACAACCGCGATCTCTCAAAACTAACCAAATCTCAACTGATCAATTTAATATTGAAGCAGAATGAGAAAATAAAACAACAGAATGAGAAAATAAAACAACAGGTTAAAACAAGAGACATACCAAAACCATTACCAAGGAAAAATGTAAAACAGATGGTACAAAAATATGAAAACAATATTATTGATCCACCATAAGAATTTAGGGATAAGCCAGTACCATTACCAAGGAAAAATGTAAAACAGATGGTACAAAAATATGAAAACAATATTATTGATCCACCATTAGAATTTAGGGATAAGCCAGTACCATTACCAAAGAAAAATGTAAACAATATTATTGATCCACCATTAGAATTTAGGGATAAACCAGTCCCAAAACCAAGAACCAAAAAACCAGTACCACTACCAAGGACTAAAATTGAGGAAACTGCTAGAGCTCTAAAGGGTTACACAAAATCCTATGAAATCAGCATTAGAAATAATAAAGATCCTCTTAATCAACTGCAAAACACAAGAAAAGCAGTTGAATATCATATTGTTAAGATGCTAACATCTATGAAAGGTCTAAAATTTGTTGAAACACTCAAAGTGACATTCAAAAAATCAACAAATGATAAAATAATATACAAAACCGCTCATTTCAATAGCAAACCTATTACCATCATTAATGACACAGAAAACCCTGAAGCATTACAATTATCAAAACAACAAATCTTGAATATGATAGCTCAATGGATTTCTGAAGGTTCGGGTTGGACTATTGAATCTGTTGACAATCATTATATCAATATTGTACAGTATAAGCCAATGAAAGGCTCATCATATATCAAACTACCCTCAGAACTCAGACATCATAAAAAAGGATGGATTAATATGAAAAACGAGGATAATGAATGTTTCCGATGGTGTCACATCAGATATTTAAATCCTAAAGATAAAAACCCACAGAGAATCAAAAAATCGGATAAACAATATGTTAAAAATTTAGACTACTCTGGAATTGAATTCCCAATAACAACAAAGCAGTATAATAAAATTGAAAAGCAAAATGAGATTAATGTTAATGTATTTGGATATGAAAACAAACAGCCATATCCCATTTATGTGTCAAAAGAAAAATATGACAGACATATGAATTTATTATTGATAACTGAAGATAAAAATAAACATTATGTTTTAATTGAAGACTTTGATAGGTTTATGTATAACCAAACAAAGCATAAAGAAAGGAAGCACTTCTGCATGTATTGCCTTCAGTGTTTCAGCTCTGAAATAGTCTTGAACAATCATAGAGATAATTGTATTCAAATTAATGGAGCACAAGCAGTAAAAATGCCTGATCCTGATAACAATATCCTAAAATATAATAATCATAATAAACAACAGCCTGTGCCATTTGTGATTTACGCTGACTTTGAAGCTATCACTGAAAAGATATCTGGTTGCCAACTCAATCACAACAAATCATTTACAGAGGTATACCAGAAGCACACAGATTGTGGCTATGGTTATAAGGTTGTCTGTTGTTATAATGATAAATATAGCAAAACTGTTAAAACGTATAGAGGTGAAAAGGCAGTTTTCAAATTCATGGAAGCTATGTTAGAAGAAGTCAAATATTGTAAGAGAGTGATGAAAAAAGAATTTAATAAACCATTGAAAATGACAAAAGAAGATGAAAAGCAATTTCAAAAAGCTGAAGAATGTCATATTTGTGATAAAAAATATACTGATAAAGATATTCAAGTTCGAGACCACTGTCATATCACTGGTAAATATAGAGGATCAGCTCATCAAGATTGTAATTTGAAACTCAGAGTGAAACCAGAAGAAGTAAAAATACCTGTTATATTCCATAATCTCCGTGGTTACGACTCTCATTTCATTATGCAAGAGATTGGAGCCATTGTTAAGAAATATGTTTATAAAAATAAGAAAGGTGAGGAGCAAGAGATTACCATCAATGCCATCCCTAATAATATGGAAAAGTATATGGCGTTCATGCTTGGTAATAGCTTAGTTTTCCTTGATAGTTTCCAATTCATGAGCTCCAGTCTAGAAAAATTAGTGAGCAATATGCCAAAAGAATCATTAAAATATACCTCTGAAGTATTTGAAGGTAAAAAATTAGATTTGATGACTAGAAAAGGAGTTTATCCTTATGACTATATGGATAGTTTTAATAAGTTTAAAGAACAACTACCATCAAAAGAAGAATTCTACAGTATTTTAAATAGTGAACATATATCTGATGAAGATTATAAACACGCACAAAATGTTTGGAATAAATTTAATTTGAAGAATATGGGTGACTATCATGACTTATATTTGAAATCAGATATCCTATTATTAGCAGATGTATTTGAGAATTTCAGGAAAACATGTCTTGAATATTACAAGTTGGACCCATGCCATTATTTCACCTCTCCTGGTTTATCATGGGATGCCATGCTAAAGATGACTAATATCAAATTAGGACTTATGACTGATATTGATATGTTTCAGTTTATTGAAAAAGGTTTACGAGGTGGTATCAGTTATATTGCTAATCGTTATGGTAAAGCAAATAATAAATATATGAAAGAATACAATAAGAAAGCGCCCTCAAAGTATATCATGTATCTTGACGCAAATAATTTATACGGTTGGGCTATGAGTCAGTATCTACCCACAGGAGGATTCAGATGGATGACACAACAGCAAATTGATGAATTGGATTTAGCTAAGTATAAACAAGACAGTAAGAAAGGATTGATATTAGAAGTAGATCTCAGATATCCCAAAAAATTACATGACCTACACAATGACTACCCACTGGGACCAGAAAAGGTAAAAGTAACAAATGATATGCTATCTGATTACTGTAGAAAAATATCTGAGAAATATAATATATCAACTGGTTTGGTTCACAAGCTTATACCAACCTTAAAGAAAAAAGAAAAGTATGTTTTACATTATAGAAACCTTCAGTTATATATGGATCTTGGTTTGAAGGTTACCAAAGTACATCGAGTACTAAACTTCAATCAATCCCCCTGGTTAAAACAGTATATCGATTTCAATACTGAAAAAAGGAAAAATGCTAAAAATGCTTTTGAAAAGGATTTCTTCAAACTGATGAATAACAGTGTATTTGGTAAAACAATGGAAAATATCAGAAAGCGAGTAGATGTTAGATTAGTTACTGATGAAAATAAATTATTAAAATTAACCAGTAAGCCAACCTATGTCAGTAGTAAGATCTTTAATAAGAATCTGGTGGCTGTACATAAAATAAAAGAAACCCTCACTCTGAACAGACCAGCATATGTGGGGATGTGTATCTTAGATTTGAGTAAGACTTTAATGTATGATTTCCATTACAATTATATTAAAGATAAATATGGAAGTAAAGCCAAGTTGCTATTTACAGATACAGATAGCTTAACATATGAGATTGAAGCTAAGGATGTGTATCAAGACTTTTGGAAAGATAAGCATAAGTTCGATAATAGTGATTACTCTGAGAGCTCACCATTTTATAATAAAGATAATAAGAAAGTGATTGGTAAAATGAAAGATGAAGCAGCGGGAATTCCAATCACTGAGTTTGTGGGCTTACGATCAAAAATGTATAGTTACATGAAAGATGATCAGAAAGGAGAAAAGACTGCCAAGGGAATTAAAAAGAATACCATCAAGAAAAACATCACACATGAAAACTATAAAGATACACTCTTGAATAATAAACAGATGTTTCACAAAATGAAAACAATTAGAAGTGAGAAACATAAGCTCGGCAGCTATGAAATAAACAAAGTATCACTAAGCTGTTTCGATGATAAAAGATACTTGCATGATGATGGAATAACAAGCTATGCATATGGTCACAAAAATATCAAAAGTTAGTTACAAAAGTTGGTTACAAAAATTGGAAACAAAAGTTGGAAACAAAAGTTGGAAACAAAAGTTGGAAACAAAAGTTAGAAACAAAAGTTGGTTAAATTAAAGTTGGAAACAAAAGTTGGTTAAATTAAAGTTAGTTAAATTAAAGTTGGAAACATAAGTTGGTTAAATTAAAGTTGGAAACAAAAGTCAAAATAATTTTCATATACATTTTCATATACATTTTCATATACATTTCCATTATAAATTTTCATATACATTTTCATATAGATTTTCATATACAAAAATTGGTGTCCAGACTGATGTCCCGGGTTTAGGTCTGTCTCCACATTTGATTTAAGGTTTGGTTTAGTATTTGGTTTTTGGTTTGGTTTAGTATTTGGTTTTTATTATTTAGTGTTTGGTTTTTATTATTTAGTATTTGGTTTTTATTATTTAGTATTTGGTTTTTATTATTTAGTATTTGATTTTTATTATTTAGTATTTGGTTTTTATTATTTAGTATTTGGTTTTTCCAGCAGTTGATTAATTGTTGGAAAAATAGTTTAGAAATATAGTATAAAAAATAATGCAGAAAAAATATGTAAACTGTGCTTATACCCCCATTTACTATACTACTGACGGATGACTCGTCTAGGTGTAAATCCGGTGTTTAGACGTATCATGTGGCTAAATTCGTCTTCAAATGCAACTGATTCGTCTGTCAGCAAGTCTCCAAGACGAGCTGACAGACGAATCAACTGAAGACGATATTTGGCCACATGATTCGTCTAAACACCGGATTTATACCTAGACGAGTTATCCGTCCCCGGAGGCTAAATCGTCTGAGATGGATAAATCGTCTTGCAATATAAATTCGACGACGGATAATTTCTCTCAGAATTCGGTCCATGTCAAAGATCTTCAAGGAAATTTTAAACTCCAAAGCACAAGAAAGAAGGTAACCGAAAGACGCCACCAGAATTACTAACTAAAGAACAAGAAAAAAAGCCGAACCAATTACGGTCAGATCGTTCCAAGTCAAATTCGATTGTTCCACAGTAATATTCAGATCATTCTTAGAAAAGACATCGTTGCACCAAACTGTCAGATCGATCCTCTTATAGATAGTTACATAAATATAGATCACTCCATGAGTGTTAGTTCTGTTTCATGATCGATCAGATCTGAAGGATGAATCACTAACAAAAAGACACCACTAAAATATATAAAGTGGATCCAGCATGCATCAAAAACTTTGCAACTTATTAGCATCAACGGACTTACAACCAGATAACAATGTGTGAGGTAACACAGGTATCCCACACAACAACAGTGTGAAATATCACAGGTATCCCACACAAAGAGCTTAGCTAGCGTTAAAAGGCTAAGGGTAATAACTTGAGAGGCAAGGGTCAATTCACACCTCTCAGCATCTCAAGTTCGTGCTCCTAGCTTCCGGTTTTCTCTACAGGAACTGATCATCAACTTACATGAAGTAAAAATAGGATAGATTCCTGTCAGTTATGTATTTGATGGAGACAATATAAAGTTCATATTCGTATTAGGTAGTTTGTACATTAACAGTCTGCATGTCCCGTTATAATAGCCCACTTTGGAAAAGAGTCGTAGCCTGGAGACGAAGCACTTATGGGATTATTTCGGGGGACGCAGGTCAAAACAAACATGGTGGAATTTGGGGCGGAATGACATAGCGTGGATTGTAGTGGTGACAGCGTGGTCTTAACAGAACTAGAGATAGCAATAAGATCGAAGTCATTATTCTAGACGATAAAAAGTCAAGAGAATTGAGAAGAATTCGAACGGCGTGTTCCGCTGTTTATTTAAAATACTCGTGAATGCGGACATGGCAAAATGAGGAACAAATAGTTGAAAAATAGAAGAAACGATATCACACAAGGCTGGGAGTTCTGCAGTCTTTGATATCGCCTTCGAAAGGGAAGGAAGCGAAAAAAAATATTACAACACGGGATATTCGTATTCGGTCACCCATCCAGATGCGAACCCCGCCTGACAGGGCCTAACTTTGTTGAACAGACGAGACGCGGTATAGTGACTCTCAACTTGGGAAATGGATCGTCTGTAAACAGTGACAATTTTGATGCTACTGACTTGAGGAGTGGGGTGAATAGGGGTATGCAGAGCCACCGATCCATGTTTTTTTTTCGCCAGATCCGTCACACTCGTAAACAGAAGCATAAAGGTTCAAAGGTAAACTGGTACATGTGAATGCCACTGTTAATTTCACCCAAATGTAAAGAAGGTAATATGCTTGATGACCACAGCACAATACAAATCTAATCATAGTCTAAAGCCTAAATGAACTTCTTTCGAAAAAAGAAATAGTTTGGATGAACTCATTTAAACATTCCAACCAAGGCTGAAGAGAGATCTATGATCCAAATTTCGTTTAGGTCCCAAGATCCGAACATAAGACAGGCACAATCCGGAATCCGCGTCAAAAATTACAGCTGATCTACGATCCACTGTGTTTTCAAAATCCGCCAATCTTCTCAATTTACAGCAAAAATTTACAATCTGTGCGATTTTTAAGGCCAAATGCGTCGATCCGAAAACTTATTCACCCCCCTTCCCCCCCCCCCCCCCTCCCCACTCCTCCTGGAGGTTTTAATCCGTAGGTTAAGTTTAAGTAAGAAATAGTGCAAAAACGCAACGGTAAGAGAATGCAAGAGGACGTGTAACGCCGTTGAAAACATTCATGAAGTTATCGGTCCAAGAGACCGGTTATCCTCGTCCGAGAGACCGAGACAATAATAAAGAATTAAAGAAACGATTCTTAACCCCTGCTTCTTGTCCGATCACCAAAGCAAGTAATAATTCTCATTTTCATTCCTCTCATTCTTACGCTCTTTATTTTCCCAGTCAATATCAGTGATATTTTCTCTCTTTGTTACCTTTTCTCATCTTAGAAACCTAAAACCAAAAAATGCATTCAGTCACTATACCACAAGGACAGCACCACGTCTCCTCCGCTCAACAAAGTTAAGCTCTCTTGGTTGGGGCTCGTACCAGGATGGGTGACCAAATACGAATGCCCCGTGTTGTAGTACCTTTTTTTCCCCTTCCCTTTCGAAGGCGATATTAAAGACTGCATAACTCCCGGCCTTGTGTGGTGTCGGTTCTTCTATTTCTCAACCAATTGTTCGTCATTTCGCCATGTCCGCACTCAGGAGTATTTATTTACAACATCGTATAAATAAACAGCGGAAAACGTCGTTTAAATTCTTCTCAATTTACTTGACTTTTGATCGTCTAAAACAATAACTTCGATCTTATTGCTTTCTGCTGAAACCTTTCCCTGACCACTACAACTCACGCTATGACATTCCGCACTAAATTGTTTGTTTTGACCTGCGTTCCCCAAAATAATCCCACAAGCGCTTGCGGCGCGACTTCGTCCCCAGGCTATCACTCTTTTCCAAAGTGAGCTATAGACCCAATGCATAAATGGCGCCCAAATTTGAATAACAATACTCGGTACATCCTTAGCCTCACATTCATGTTTCAAGACAATTTTCACATGAATGTGAGGCTAAGGATGTATGAGTATCATTATTCAAATTTAGGCGCCATTTATGCAAAGGTCTATGATGGGTTCTAGTACTTTCATTCCATTGTAGTACTGACATAAGGACTGGTGTTTCTCTACACGTGCACGTACATGTATCAACATCATCAACTGGAGACGATTTCTCTCCTTTGTATTTGTACCTCTGCCTCTCAGAAAATGGGGGCAGGGATATTAGGAAACAATGATGCAAGGCTGATACTACGTAGAAAGCTTAACGTGACAACGACATGACAGAGCCCAAACTGAAAGCCAAGAATTGCAACCGTGGAAACAGCTGTTTCGACGTTGTTGGATTGGGTTGTTGTAGCAAGTAATGAAGTAATCAGTTGATCGGCCGATCATCCACTAAATGCGTTGCCAGTGGTGATGACCTTAGATGAAACTCAGGTGCAAATTTATGTTGATGTGTCCTAATAAGGCCGAACCAGCTGTCCATGGCTGCCGCTGCCTAGCTGTTGTGGGTTTGCGCATGCGTATGGTACTGGCCAGACCGTGGGTTGGTGTTTAGTGTGTCACTTACTGTTAGTGCTCGGAAAGAGTTACCTTTGCTATCAATTGTGTCATATGTATACCAATTCCTGTCAAAAATAAAAAAAATAACCAGGATGACCCACTCCTAAAGGTAGCTGAAAGTTGAATGACACACCCCTTACTAAGGGCTCAAAAACTGATGACCCCCCCCCCCCCCCCCCCCAATACTTTTTGACCAGTCCATTACAGGTATAGTCTTTTAGACAACCTGGAAGTGAAATCTTTATTTAATGTTATTTTTTTTTATTTTGAGGATGGTCCGTACCGAGGGCTACGTAGGGGTAGTCCGTGGATTGGTCCTCGGCATAGTCCGCGGACCCGGTCCGTAATGGGGGTCCGCAGACCGGGGTTCAGTATTTTCAGGTTACCCCAACATAATGCACGTGTTCTCTTGTAGATGCTGTTTTTATTTAATGTTATTTTTATTTTATTTTGGGGATGGTCCGAACCGGGGCTTGGGTAGTCCGTGGACTGGTCCTCGGCATAGTCCGCGGACCGTAGTGGGGGTCCGCAGACCGGGGGTCAGTATTTTCAGGTTACCCCACCATAATGCACGTGCTCTCTTGTAGATGCCGGAAAATCAACAACTGCCTTATTTAAGGTGGTTCCAGACATTTTCCAGCACTTTCTAAGGCGCAGGCTTTGATGGGCCATTATAACCACTCTGTATCGGTTGATGCCAAAATCATGGTATCAAAAAACTGCCTAATCATTGGCGAACATGTTTCTATCTATTTTGTAGCGCAATAGCAACAATATGACCTCCTTTAAACACCCTTAATTTAAGCTTTGAGTGCTTATAACTCAAAAACGAATTGAATTGTGATAAGCATGCACCTTTTAGCAAAATTAAATAAAAGTTATGTGGAGTGGGTTCAGAGCCGCCTTAAATTTTCGAAAATTTAAAACTATTTTTAGCCTTATTCTGTATATTATACGACAAATCCAATTTATCGTTAATTATTAGTGCACTATATTGCAAATTAACGGGCGCAAGTTTGTAGCTTTATCCGTCAGATGATGAATGAGTTATCGTATGAAAGCTCAAGTAATTAGGATGTATACTAAACGTGATATCTGAAAATTCTTTCAAAATGTATATTTGCATATTTTTTGCCTTTCCCACTCCCTCTAAAAGTCCTCTCTCCCGCCATGTTTTCGTCACATAAAAGTGAACGGTCCCGTTTCCCTCCATTAAATTATATACCTCTTCTCCATCAGTAAAAATGATTGTTTGCTTCCTTGAAGATCCAAACTGTCCCAGTAATGTATTGGCCATCATGTAGGATTCCTATTTAGTTTTCCAACATTAGCCGCATTTACACGCCTGTTTCTGACGTCAATGTGTGACGTAAAGATCAAAGGTAATTACTCCAGAGGAAAGTAATTAATTGACAGAAAAACCTTCACCTGGCACAAACATATTTTCTCCTGGGTCGTCTTTTTGCTGTTGCTCGACAGTGATTTCGGCCTTTCAGAGTTTGCTTTTGGATAAGAGGAAAGGTAAGGTTCTATTTTTATATAAATATAAAGTAACATTTATCGCTTTTATTCTTCAGTTTTTTTTTATTCTTCTGGCACTGTTAATTTTTGCTGGTGTCGTAAATAAAAAAAACATAAATAAAGTTCAGCTCAAGTCCGAAATAATACTTTCGAGTCATTTACCGCGAATCGAAAAATATTCTTCGATTAATTCTCGTTTTCGTGACACGGGATGTATAATTTGTTTTGTTAACCAAGATTGACTGTAATTAATCAAACTTGCCATATTTCTTACCCTACTCAAACATCGATGCATCAAAAATTTTGGGGAACAGTTGGTTAGCTAAATTGAGGAAAATGACTTTCTCACTCGTAAATTTAAATCGCGACAAAGCATTGCATGGAAAACGTGTGCCATGGTTCCAGTAAAACAGCATTTAAGTCTTTCTTTCCAAAACTCAATTTTTTTAATATTCAGTCTATCCAATTCAACAGTTCACTGTTTTGATGTTCACAGATTTTACCCATGTGTGGGATAAATAATTTTGCTTTGAAATGCAGGTTATGTGGTGTTAAAAATTGTCATGACTGATCGAGTGTCATTAGGCAAACATTAAGAGAAGGATGATTTTGAAAAGCATTCCAATATCTCTCATTGGCTAGTAATATGTACATGTTCTAAAATGCACTTAAGGGTGACACCGTTTAAACATATACCTGAATTTTTGAAAACCGGGTTAGCAACTGATGTCGACTCATTCTACTCCTTGGCAATTAAAACAATAAAACTTGTCTGAAGGTCGATTAAAAACCTTTATCTGACACCGGGCAGTAAGTTAATGGTCCATAGAAGCATTCCAACGAGTCGAAATTTAAAATGACGCAAATTTTCGAACATTTATTCAGTAATCTGTCTTCGCGAAGTTTCAAACGGGCGTCATTTCAGTCTAGAATTTTTAAGATAATTTGGTTTTATCGACGAGCGATTCGCTCCGACGAAGGGCTAGCGCTCGAAACGTCAGCTTCCGAATCTCTTTACGGTGGCCAATTCGCATTATCAACTCAGTTGATAAAACCAAATTATCTTGTAATACTCCCACCGACGCAGCACCACAGTTTCTTTAGAAACTTGCCCCCTTTACTAGAAATTTTTAAGTTGAGTGAGCTGCAGCGCAAGAGTTCCTAGTAAGTTAACGCTTGCATGGCAACTTAAATAGTCAGCAAAACACTACTTCTTTCGCGGTCTGATAAACAACAGGATTTCCTATGGAATAGACAACAAACTGAATGAAACATAGTGCACAAATTGTCGCCTGATATGCAAAGACTGGCCAATGGTTCAATGCCATCAGAGCCCGCTGAAACAACACCTAGACTTTGTCTCATCTGAGACCTTTACATGATGCTCTCCGAGAAACGTTCCTCAAGGTGACCAATATCTAAAAGTTAACTGCTAAACGGCACCGAAATAAGCGCGCACTGGTTTTAAATAACTGTCACTTGTATTAAAGAGAGAATTGTGGATAGGGACAAACACATCGGAAGGTTCGGAGGGGGGAGGGGAGGGAGGGAGGGAGGGGGGAGTAGGAGAGTAATTCTGTCTACATCGACTTCTACACAAGTCCCTAACCACAAAACAAGCAAATAAAGAAACGACATCCGCAAACAACGCAGCAAACAAGCTATTAGACAGGGGAGGTTGTAAAAAGTTACAAAACATTTTTGCCGACCCGGTTTTCATAACTCCAGTTAGATATATGAAAGATGAAATTCAATAGACCAGCAAAGGCTTCAAATTCTAGTTTGATTAATGGCCAGATTTAGAAATCTTCACAATAACTATTTACATTTCTTTTGTTTTCGTTGTGTTGTTTTGTTTTGAATTTCTTATTGTGTAGGTTTACCTTCGAAAAGAAATTGGGTAAACGGCAGTTTTCACTGTGTTTTACTACAGCGTTGGAAAAAAGAAAAGAAGATTGGGAAATATTCTCTTGGCTTTCAGAACATCTTCGCGGTTCCAATATAGGTTGGAAAACATGCATATGAACAACTCGGCAAACCAATCCAGCATTCTGAACGAAATTACCAAGCCGAAAGGAAAAGATGATTTAAGAATATACCATGTGTTTTGCATTAGCATTGCAGTGATTGCCTTCCTGGCGAATTTCACCCTATGCCTTCTTCATGCTTGCTGCAAGAGACTTCGTCGTTCTATAAACGTTTTTCTTACCACCCATTACATCGCCAACACTTTGCAAACGTTAACAGCGATGGTGTTTTTCTCCTGGCCAAGCAACGTCAACGCTCTGGTTTGTTTGTTAAATGTCTTTTTCAGCTGTTCTGTTGTATGTGTTCCTGTGATATCGCTCGTTACTTTGTTTAAAACACAGTGGGTGAATCGATGTCCATCTTATTTATCTGGGAGTCGGCGATCTCATGTTTTGGTCGTGATTATATTGTTCATAGGAGTGGGCGTGGCCGTACCTCCATTTCTGGGATGGGGGTCACCTATTTTGTCCGAATATCCATTAAGTATCTCTATATCTTATGCAGTGTTTGCTGGATGCTGTTTGAGTTTAGGACCATTGATAATAATTTGTTTTACAAATTACAAGCTATTTTCTCGTGTTCGAACTTATGAACGGCGTGCAAGGAGAGAGAATAGATCCCACTGTCTTGGAGTTGGAAGAATGAATTGCGAGCCTAGAAGAAGAGAAGGTGACGCGAAATGGGTTACAATTCTTCAAATAATTGCCTTTGTTATTTGCATTGTCCCCATTTTTGTGGAAAGCATTCTAGCATCTTTCGTTCCTCACATGATGCCCGAAGCCTCGAAATTCTTGTTTACTTGTCTCGCTCAAGCATACTGCGCGATGTCTGCCATTCTCTATGGGCTAACAAACAGAGAAGTTCGTCTCGCGTTCAACTGCTGCTGTTATCAGAAAACATTTGTGATTCAAGGCCATCCACGCAAAAAACGAAAACGGGAGAAAATGGGCGAGGGCTGTTACCGTATGGGAACAAAAGATGGAGCCTTTATTATTCAGCTGGTAGATCAGCCATGTGATGAGCTCAAAGGAGCTAACGATGTCGACTATGCTGGGCATCAAAGACTTGTTCGATTCACTGGTGTATCCACGGAATTTTCTACGAATGCCACAATTGATGACGTTTCGCTCCCACAAAAAGCTATCATCAAAGAGAAAAGGCCTATAACTGCTGAATTTGCGCCAATAAGAAGGCATTTTACACTCAGAAAACAAGACGAAGAAGCCTCCAGAGCAAGACGAAAATATGTCGAATGCACGAAAGTCCGTTTTGAATCTGAATATACCGACAAACAACGGAAAAAGTACATAGCAACTCCATCAATAAAGCGCATGCGTCAGATCAAACACTCGATGTCAAACTTGACTGAAACTGATCTTCAATCCAGTTTAGCAAGTTTATGTGGATACGAGTTTGAAACACAGCAGCACAAAGCGCCCCATTTTACGAATTACAGCGATCCCATGCGCTCAGGAGGATTCAGACAAGTGTTGGCTAGTAAAGCGAAGAGAACGCGCACGAACTCTCTTGACAGAAGCGCAAAATACAAACCTACTACAAGGGCATTCATGGAGAAACGGTTCAGCACAGATAGCGATAAAGCCATCAGGAATGGAAACAAAATGTAACAGTCCATGTGCAGGAACAGCCGCTATTCAACCACAGCGGAAAATTTGCCAACGATCAGCTCCTGCACTGTACATAAACACTGATTTATGGTCCCAGCCAGATAAAAGTACTGCATTCATAACCTCCCCTAGTCGGGCCTGACACCTCTCCCCAATGGACACTTTCGTTTGTCCCCAGCAAATCTGCATAAGGAAGGTCTGACTGCAGTGATCTAATTTTCAGGCTGGTTAGACTTAAGTTTCTAAAACTCCTGTGCAGTAGCTATGTTCAATTCATCTCAGATCGAGAAAGGTCAGGCTGCTATAATCGAAACTCATTTTCCATTCTGATGACGTAGTTCTAGAGAGATGCAACAGCAATATTTGATTGGTTGTTTTTTTTGCGGACGAAAATTCAAACTTAACTGGGTAACAACCTTAAAGCTACGTCATCAGAATGGAATTTTTCAAGTTCAGTCTCAGACGTGTCTCCGATCTTGAGCGAGGGAAGAATACGAATGATAACTTGATCTCGACAATTAAACTTTTATTCTTTATTTACACTGTAAAAATAGATATCTTTCAATCTTTTGCACTTTTTGTGATAAATCTTATCTTCGGAAACACTGGTATTCGTCGTCATATACATTAAATGAATAATATTATTACCAATCCCTTGAATGTATCGAAGAAATGATAGCTAGATGATTGACATAGCAAGTCTCCCCTGAAAAGAGGCGGTCATGTTTAAGCTTTACGTCGTCAAAAAGTTGTTTGGAAAAGACCATTCCACGGTTCTTGCCAACTATATTTGTTGTTTAAGTTATCAACAAGGCTGGAAAGAGTACCTTGCAATACTGTAAAATGGCCGCGGTTGCTGTTGTCATGTTGCCAAATGGTGAAAATGTGGTTATACCGAGTCAGGAAATATTACCAGACGTTTGTATTTACATTGGGCACAAATGTGCCCCAACCCTTCCCCCCCGGCATAAAAAGGACTGTAAAACTGTTCGCTTTTGCGAAGCTATGTCTCGCAATGTTTGTCATTTTGCGAACATTAAAGATATTGACCTATTTTACCTACTTGGGCAAGATAATTGAAACAAAAAGCAAATAAACAAAAAACACAATGAAAGGTACGTGGGGCCTGGGGTAAGGCACATCATAAGCGCCTGAAGCTACATCTAGTGATGTAGTCAAACATTGTAAGCTGTATGGGTTATTAACCAAGCGCGAGATCAATATGGCTGGATACTGGCATAGTTTTTTTTTTTGACGTGTTTATGGACCAAGACAGAGTCGCAGTCCATCAATAATGGATCTATTCATATATGCAAAAAAAGACACTATTTTCTTGCGGGAAACAGCGGAAAATCCTGAGCGAACAAGATAGCGCCCTCTTGTTCGCTTGGGAAGCCAATCACAGCGCAGGATTCGGTTCCTATTACCCACTCACGGAGCTAGCCACATAATAAGACGCTTTATAGCAGAAGGAAACTGATTTTAAAATTTGTTGTGACTTTCTCACCAAAGAGTAAAGTGTGATGAAGTTAGTTTCGTTCATCACTCGTCCCAGCCCACACAATAGAAGTGTAGGGTTTTCGTAACATTCCTCTTTTCCAAGAGAGTTGTTTCCTTAGCCTCTTAATATACATGGTAAATGTTGAATAATACGATCCAACGAAATGGTCAGCATGTGCACAAATTAGCTGCTCACACAATCCTAACATGTCCTGAGTTACAGCAGGGTTTTCATTTCCAAGTCGTAATTGATCACTGAAGTCTTCAGCAAAAAATAGATTGTATCCTGCCTCACTAAAAGGTTTAAACCAAGTTTTGTCTTCTTCGTCCGTGGCAATGTAAAGAGTTTTTGTTAAATTCACCGCATCTCGCACGCTTAGTTGCTGTAACCAATACTCCTGTTTCATGTTAAAACTTGACGGATGATCCGTCCTGCGTACGTGTAATGCATTAAAAGGATGACCCATCGTTTCCAGAACATCCGCGACGCGTTGTCGAATGTCTGGCGCGAAACGAATGAATCGCATTATCCACGCATGCGTGTTTAAAACGGTTGTCTTATCAAAGAAAAGAAGCTCTCTTATGTACAAAGATCCTTCAGAGAAATATAGCATATCTTCCGTTCTGTTTGACAACTCATCCCAGATTCCCCACACAGGCCTAAAACTTGTATTGCCGTAATGTTCCAATTCTGTTTTGCAAATGCGGCGATAGTGTGGCAAGTCTCCATGGATGGGTAAATATTTTTCCATATGTCGCTGAAGAAGTTTCGATTTTTCTCCCTCTGCCTTCTTAGGAATGGTATCGACCCATATTCCTACCAATCCGTTGTGACAAACTCGATCCCACCTCAAATGTTTGTATTTCTTTAGAAACTCCACATGACTTGAAGTGACTTCTTTGACAGGAACAAGTCCCGACAATTCTTTTAAGTCAATGACTTTAGATAGTGGTAGAAGATTGACTTCAGGAAGCATGTTATATATTTCGTAGCCTGCAGACATTTTAAGCTTTCTTTTTAGTCGAAGTATTTCCTGGTGAGGCGCTAAAGGGTGAACAATCAGAGTTCTATTCAACAACTTGGCCAAAACAACCGCGTTTTCGAAGGCAACACGTTGGTTATTCCATCCCCCACCAGGTGGTTGATAAGACAGGTATTTCATTTCTTGGTTGTTTTCACATAACAGTCGCCCATCAATATAAATTTTCTGTTCAGATAAACAAAGCATTTCGCTCAGGGATGCACTCCATAGATTTGAAGATTTGTGGGTAAACTTCATCATTGCGTACACAGTCACGAAAATTGAGCAAGTAAAGATAAAACACAAGACTCTTTTCTTCAAAAGCATAACCATCATAACACGCTGTTGACCTTTGAAGGCAACACATTCCAGTTTCCACATGACGATCCGAAGCATTGAAATAAACCAAGCGATGTAATACCTGCTTAAGTTATTCTTGAACGAATGGACCAAGTTGTTTCGGTTCATGTACAAGGGTAAATAGCTAGGCCTGGAAGGTTTTCTGTCCATTTTTCTGGTTCAAATGCTTCGTGGTTTTGGAGAGTTATAACCGGAAGAAAATAGGTCAACCGTGAAAAAAATGAACTCATCCATGACTTCATCACACAGTTTGTCCCGGCTGCTGGGCTTTTCATTGTGGTAAAATTGTTGTTTATGAATGCACAGACGGTACAGTTTGTGGTCAAACAGAACACACACAGGTGTTTTACACACTAAGGGACTTTCTGTTTTAAGGCCCGGGACTGATATCTGTCAATAGCTTGAAATCTCTGCGAAGTTTGAAGTTTTACTACACAAACAATGTCGGTCAGTCGTCACTTTTAAAATCACTTGAAAGCAGACTTTTCTACCATAAATTGAATAGCAGAAAGCGAGGAAATTCGTTAAGTCTATTCTACAGAAATTCTCCTAAATACAGCAATGATCAGAAACGTAAATTTGACTGAAATTCTACGGCGAGGGAAACACAGGATTAAGTGCCATGACAGCGACAAGCTAAAAACAACCAAGCAAACTCTCACAACTTCAAAACACTCAACTGAATTTACTTACAGTGACTCTCCTTGCCATTTTAAAGAGAACAGAGATAAACTTGCAGTGACTAATCGTCGATGGATGTGCAAAAAAGGCAAAAGATTGACAATTACCGCTAACTTTTAGGAGCGAAATTTAAGCAGCCCGACCGGCAGCGGGAAAAAATCCGGCCCGTGGGCCGTATCGTGAAAAGCTGGACCGGTCACGTGTGTAAGATTAGCCAATCAAATTCGAGGATTTAGGATTCCGGCCCGCTCAGATGTTTGAGAAAAAAAATAAAAACGTGTATCCAGTTCAACTGCAATGTCTGATGGCGACATTCAAATGAATGCTACCAATAAGTACCTCTACCAATCGTTTTCACTCCGGGTTTTTGTACTATTTTAACTGATTTATGTTTGAAAATTTAGCTCAAACGCCTGGTTACACAATTGTTGATCTTTTTTCTCACACCGAAAACCAATGATCGGTGGACTGGACCCGAATGTTGGTAGCATTGCCCCACTCACTTTGGTTCTCCCTGCCCGCCCACTTTCGTCGATGTATTCAAGAATTCATGAAAGCCATGAATATGTGACCAACTTTGCAAAGAAAGCAGACAGTGACCGTCTATCTCCATCATCTTCGAGACTAGGCTTGCTATTCTTTGCGAAAAATGACAATTACCCGCGGCATATGTTTTCGTTAAACTTCATAGCAAAGCGTAATTTAAGTGGTGATTTTTTTGGCGGTTAGTCACAGGCGACCATCATAGCAAAACAAAAATAATAAATAAAAAACAGAAATAAAACAAAAACAAAACAACAACAACAACAAAATTTCTAGAGGAAATGTTGAGTTTTAGTGGATATGAATCATTTTCCGCGTCTTTTCCGAAACTTAGGCAAAAGTGTACTTGACCGGGAGTTTTCAGCTGTCTCCGGCAAACTCGAAAACGTGTTAAATATTCTGTTTCGCGCATCCAGGTGCCCGAAAAAATACTATTTGATTCTTCAGAATCGAAGAGATTTTCCAAATTGTTAACGACAATTATTTCACCCCCTGACATTCAACTAAATGTATATTAAGAATGGCGAAATTTGTCGGGATCCTCAACGCTGACTCGCAAAATATTTGCACTTGCCAATTGTTTTCTATTTGCGCTTTATTTGATGCCACAGCGAGTCCTGTATTTATGCAAACAATGTTCGAGACCAGAGCACAGATGGCCACGACTCCTCCCCCCGGTTTTGTCTGCTTTTCTTAGGGAATTCATCAATCAATCAACGAAAGTGGGAGGGGAAAAAGATAAAAAGATTGGCCGAGCAGTGGTACGATCGCTTGTTTGCGTAGTAACAGCAGTTGTTTGCCTGCGATCCAGGTCTAGCGGGTTGGCTGTCTAATTACGTCATCCAATGTAAACAGCTGGGATGGTGTTCCTATGATCTCATGGCGTGGTATAACCGGGTAACATGAGAACGCGCGGCGCAAAGAAATGGTCTTTTGCGCCTCGCTAAATCTCTGCTTTGCGCTTTTTGTGTTGTTTTTTACCATTATAATCACTCTAGGATGCTGTTCATGTTGGTTTGATTATTACTCTATGACAGTGGTGGAGCGAAGCAAAGACAACGAGAACTGGTAAGCACGTAGGGTTTCGTTTACAAATATAAAATCAAAGCGCCGACACCACTAGTTTTGATCAAAATGCCATAATAACAAAATTATTCGCTTTAATCTTACAGCCAAATACAAATAGAAGACGATAACGTGAAGCCAATTTCCAAGTGAACAAAAAGATTAGCCAAGAAGAAAAATACTTAACAGGTAACCAAGATGTTTTCCTTTGGGTTAGTGTCATGCTAAGCTTGTAACTTGTGAGGTAAGGGCGATATCTTAAAGGCCAGTTGAAAAAGCTATTTTCTCGATCTATCTGAAGTTGTTTTTGAGTTCCCAGTTGTTGTTTTATGCAACTTATTTTTCAAAGTTCTCAAAACCTTTGTGAGGACTATTTTCCGTGGGGATTGTCTTAAATTCATGGATGAATGATCAGAATCGTTCACTTCAGGGTTGCTACGAATGAGAGACAACCTGCCATACATTGAGCCATAAAAGGACTTGCTTTGCAACCTGCTACATAAAAACAAAACTTTCGCCTTGCGTGTTTTATTCAACTTTTGTTTATAACAGAAAGTCTAGCAGCAGTCTTAAAGGGTTTTGTGGGTTTTTGTTATCATTATCTTGTTATTATCGGACGCCAGGTTTGTAACTAAAGGGAGAATTCCGATCGAAGTTCTTAATAGAGTACAACGCACTGAGATCTGTATTCAAGGTTCTCTCCTAGAGACCAACCAGACATGTTGATAGATTTTATTATATTAAACCAGAAAGGAAAACTTTACATTTTTCTCAAGAAATTGAACAAAAGAAGGCCAACCTCAATGGTTTGTGTGTATATATATAAATTTTCAATTTCTGCTACAGTTTAAGTCGCTCTTATAGTTTTGTGTTGACTGTTCTTACTGCAGGGCTCGCAAAAATTTCTTAATTCTGGACCCAGATGTCCGAAGGCTGGATAACGCGCTATCCACCAGATAAATCGCTATCCAGTGAATAAGTGTTAAAAAAAACAAACCACGCTCTCCACTGGATAGTGATTTATCCGGTGGATAGCGTTATCCACCTTTTAAACAACACGGGACTGGTATTTTACAAGAACTTAACGTCAATTTGCTGCAGTTTGCTCGGTGCCTTTACGACCTTTAGTAGCCACTACATATGGCCACAGTACATGTTTGTAAATGTTGCAACTTTGACTCGGTAAATGCTCCAGTTAGAATAATTTAGCTGCTGGACAGAGTGGGAGAATTATGGAATTCGATACATTAGATGAAATACTTATCTCACAAATATCGTTTTGAGCGAAACGTTAGTTTCTAGTCGTTGCGAGAATCCACCAATTAGCCTGAAATAAATAAATGATTAATTTCAATCTACAACAAAGAAAGTGGAGTCTATCTGAGGCTCTAACTAGGTTGGATCTCAACCCTGTCTCTCACAAAGGTAATTAAGTCTTAGTAAAGTCCCCAAAAAATTCGAAGTGGATGATTACTGAAAAGATCGAATTGGTGATTTGGCTTCTCACTAAGGATTTGCTCAAAACCTTAGATTCATTTTATGCATGAAAAGATCTCCAAGAAATTTGCATAGTCGCACAATAAGACTTTATATTATAACCACAGTATTTGAGTGACGGTTTTCACCGTCAATCGACAAATGTTTCTGTTGTCAATACCTTCAAGTGACAAATAAGCAAGGGGCATGGTACGCCACTCACAAGAGGCTTTGATGAGTTTAAGCAAAGTAGATGACAAACAAAATTCTGTTTTCAAAACAGGTAATACCATTCAATTCGTCTACCTCAAGTCAGAAATTGAGTAGAGGTGGTGAATGGTCAAGCAAAACTTTGCGAGAAGGCAAGACTCATGGTCTTTTTCTTTGCGAGCCGGAGAGATTTTGGCTTGTTCAGTTGCAACACCGAGACGTCAAGTGTTTTAAATGCGAGTTGAAGATCTAAGATATTCATTTAACCTTATACAAAAAACGGTACTTCTTAGGTTTGAAGAAAATCAAGACTGCGAGACGCACATAACCGCTCAAAAAACGAGACCACGAGACCCATGAAATTAGGGGAAGTTTTTGAGAGACCCATCCTTTTTGAAGGACCATTCGCCATCCCTGCCAACCATCATTTTCTTCCAAATAGTGAAGATTCAAATGCATACCACATGCGCGCAAGTTGAAAGGGTTGGTTAAAATATGTCACCCTTAAGAGCCTCACCTTTTTTCGAATAAAAATTAAAATCCGAAGGAATCGGTGTTAATGGAATTTTAACTCAAAGGACTTCAGTTCGAAGACTTTTTTGTTTGGATAAGAAAGGTCACTGATTGTTCAATGTCAACGTATGCTTTCAAAAGGTTAATTTTTATTCATTTTTAGAATTAGACTTTATAATTGCCAGGTTATATATCGATATTTCGCTTAAGGATGCGAGTTCGCAAACAAAATTTTTCATTATAAATGAACGAAAATTTCGTATTCCAGTTCCCAGGTCGAATTTTGTTTTGATGAAAGTCAAACTGAAATTAAGTTAAAGAAAGCTTTTGTGGCCTGAGTTGTTATTCTTACAATAGTCAATTTATTTCATCATATCTGAGAGTGGAAACATAGTGACCACCTATCGAGACACAGTGATCCCACCTGTTAAAAGATAACACGCTACCACGTACAACAGAAATACAACACTCGCTCGAATGGCAATAACAAAAGGAAAACCAAGTTTACATTTTTTTGAGAGTCTATTGAATTATCCGCGAACATGACGACGAGAAAAGGTGTGTAAAATAGAGCGGTGATGACTTTTTCTTAAGTTGCTTTTTTTGCTTAATCATTGACTCTGTCTTTGTGGCCGGCCGTTTGCCTCCATTCATCCACCGTGTTTTTCATAACTACCCTGAAGTTAAGTTCGGTTATTCAGGAATCGTTGTATTAGTTATCACAATAACAATCCATAAAGTTGAGTTGTATTCCATGATAACCTTTCTTTTGCAAAGTACAACGTAATCTATATTAAAAACATATGAACAGCAATGTAAATTTACTCCCGCAAAACTGGCATTTTATCTTAATTTGCGTCACAATAATTGTCATTAGTATATACCACACAAGTGAATAGCACTTTTGGCGCGCGCTGATTGGCTAGCTCGGAGGTGATTAGCCAAGTACTATTCACCTCCGAGCAGCTGAAGAAAAACAAAATGGATTTTGTCGGTATATTGTCGCAAATAAAGTTGCTCTTTGGGCCGCTAGTTATTCAGCTTGTGTGGTATATACTAAAACAATTATTCACCTCAGTGTCGGTGAAAGTGGCGGATATTTACCTCCACTTCGGTGAATAATTGTTAACTACATTTTGTCGGGTTTTTGAAGTGCATGAAGAAACCTGCGAGTAACTATTGTGTTTACTTCTGAAAACAATGTTGTTTAGTATGGAAAAGTTGGTACTTAATGATTTTTTTGTCATAAAATGCAGTATAGTCTCGTTACTAACATAGCCTTGAAAAAGTTTATTTTTGCTTGACAACTGTCAAATCAATATAGTCAGTTCTTAATGGTTAACAGGTTAAATTGTTTAAAAGTCTAATGTGTTGTAATTTAAAGCAAGTAGCTTTGTAAAGACTTGTCTTGTTTACTTTACGGAAACAAAAGCGATAGAGAGATATTTGCCATGATGGCACAGGCGTTTATAGTGCCCTTACAATCCTGGCTGAATACCTTAAGAACACTGCACACTGGCTATTTTGAACTTGTACTTTACTATGCAAATTATATTGAAAAGGCTTTAACACTGTACAATTTCTTTCCTGTATAGGGTGGTTTCAAAGTACAGTTCATAGCCTTCCTTTGAACACCAAACAGTCGAAGCGAAGGTCTTCATCCAATAGCCTAATTGTCCTTTGTATATTGTATGTACTGTGCATGGAAGAGCCTGTGGCGCATGCGCACCACTGGATACCAAAGAAACACGAAATGAATCACAACGTGCATGTTGGACTGCCACACATCGTAAGACGACAACCGTTTTCACAGAAAATGCGCTTTGAAGTGGTTTATGACGACAGCATCGGCGAGTTAGATGAAGAGAAATATGGTTTAATTACAGGAAAACTCATACCTGAGGCAGTAGATTACTTCCATGAAGCTTTTAGCGTAAAACCTGCCAGACTTCCTATAAAACTGCAAAGAACTTGTAAAAACAATGCGTACTTTCTGAAGGATATCAAAGGCGACACGGCGGGAGATGTTCAGTTTTGTAAGCTGGATTGTGTTAACACGCAGTGCGGACCTGTAAATGTACCTGCTGACCATTTAGATCAGTGTCGCGTATGCGACGAAGAAGGTATCAAGTGTTTTAATGTCCCGGGTGAGGAGTGGGAGTCTGGAATGGGAGTGGAGTCACGGGATTTTATACTGTATGTGTCTTGTATTCAAACAGATCACTGTAATCTGGCCAATGCCGTCGCTTATGCATCATACTGCCAGCAGGAACATGCCCTTGACCGACCTGTGGCTGGATTTGCGAACATTTGCCCCAATCGCCTCGACACAGACCCGAGGCACTATCCGAATCTTTTGTCAACTGTAAAGCACGAAATATTTCACGCGCTGGGATTTAGCGCGGGACTTTTTGCATTTTACAGAAATGAGAACGGCGTGCCTTATACGCCGAGAGAGAAGCACGGCTTGCCTCCTTATAACGAGAAGTACGGGCTATATCAATGGAATTCAAAGATTGTGAAAAAAGTGGAACGAAAAAACTGGGCAACGCGACACGGAGACATCACGCATCAAGTGCACATGATTGTTACCCCTCGAGTAAAAAGGGAGGTACGAAGGCATTTTAACTGCCCGAGCTTAGAAGGAGCAGAAATCGAGAATCAGGGAGGAGTGGGAACGGAATACACGCATTGGGAAAAGCGTTTGTTCGAAAACGAAGCAATGACTGGAACGTACACACAAAATCCGGTTTTCTCGAGGATTACGCTTGCTCTGATGGAGGACACGGGATGGTATAAAGCTAACTACAGCTTGGCGGATGAACTAGACTGGGGAAAGGAACTCGGCTGTGTTTTTACGAAGGCAAGCTGCAAAACGTGGATGGAAGAGCACCTACGGAAAAAGAAATCTGCGGTTCCCTTCTGCTACGCTATCAAGAAAACTCCACTTCATATGCGTTGCACACACAGCAAGCTGTCGGTAGCTTTGTGCAATCTACGTAAGTACCACAGGGCTTTACCCGAAGAGTACCAATATTTCAACCATCTGCCAATCAGTGAAAGAAACCCAGATGAAGATGAACCAGTTGGCTTAGTTATCCGAGACACAGCATCTTATGGTGGTGCTGTTCCTTTAGCAGATTATTGTCCATTTTACCAGAAGTTCACGTTAACAGGAACGAACGGAGCGAGACGCGAAACTACCTGCACGATGGCAGAAAACGCTCCCGCCATGCTTGATAACTACGCTTTGGAACATTACGGCCCTGGGTCAAAGTGTATCGAGCAAGGGCGGGAATGGCTGGCAAAGAAAGGCTATTTAACACGAACAATGGTTGACTGGGGAAGCGGGTGCTACAAATACCACTGCGACGGAGGGCTACAAGTAGAAGTAGCAGGAGAGTTTTATACTTGTCATCATAAGGGCCAACATCTTGACATCTCCGGCTCACTGAACGACTGGAAGATAAACGGATCACTGATTTGTCCTTCATGCGAAGAATTCTGCAGCGCTCACAGAGGATGCCCTCAAGAAGTTAAAAGCCTTTCAAAAGGAATTGCGTTTGTAGAAGGGGAGAGACCAGAACACGAAAATACTGCACAGAGTTTAAGGAAGTCCTCTGTAGAACTTCTCTATTTCATAATTTCGAGAATCTTACTCTCATTTAGCCTTATGGTCTTTCTCGTGCCAGGTTTCAGTTGTATCAGCTGAAACCAAACTCACAAGACTTAACTACAAAAAAGATAGTTTTGATATTAGTTAGGTATGATTCTAAATTTGGTAGATATGTCTTAAAATTAAAAGTAGCACAAGTATAGATAATACGATAGGTGGGCGGTTTACTGTGTCATTCGCAGTGCTTGCGAATCCCAAGTAAGACGGAGCAGTTGTTCATTGCTATGCCTGTAGATAACTCGTTCTGGAAGTGAGTAAATGCTTTAAATACTAATGCAAGTGTATTGAGTCCATTTTCTACGGTAAAACGGTGGCTAAGGAACTGGATTCATATAACTGACTCAAAAGTCACCCTGTAATAGTAGCGCTTGTTTAAAAAAGGCCAGAGATATTGATTATTAAAACTGGCCACTAAAACATTTTTGTAACATCGAATAAGTTGGATGAATAGAAAATTTTAAAAGGACTGCAGATAGGCCTTTACTCCTGGCCAATAGGCAAAGGACAGGAGCAAGAAATCGAAGGCTTTTCCATGCCTTTCTGTCACACATATTGACAGCAATTTCTGTGTCAGACGATTTCAAGGGACCAGTGTGATGTTTTTCCTCACTAAAACGTGTCCACCTAGAGTAAGGTTAGCGGGTATATTCGTAGCATCAGTTAAGTTAATTTCTGAGAAAGCGAGAAGCGCATGGAAGCTTTGGAAATGACTGGAATATAGTAGAATACCTCTAGTTTTTAGGACAGGACACGTCTGCCACACAGGCTGGGTAAGGTATGAATACCAATAAATGATATTTTTTCTATACCCAGTTGCCATGTTTAGTTTGGGCAAGGAAAATAACGGCCATAATTTAAATGTTAGGACAAAGCGTCTAACGTCTTATCGAGGTTGGGAAATGTAAATAACTAAAAACCAGCCAAGTGTGTGCTCCACAGGATTACATTCAAGAACAGAAATACATCCTGAAATGCGCTGAATTCGTAAGAAACGTACGTAAGGGAAGGCACCCTCCGTTGAAAAGCACTGTTTCAGGTTATAGCTATTTTACTAAACTAGCTTCCTTTGAAGAGGAGCACTGCGAGAAAGGGGAATTGTATTTTTACGATAACAGCACAAATTCTCTCGCGCTCAGTGGCTAATTTCTATCGTCAATAAGCGGACAGACACAGGAAATTTATAATTTATGCGATGCGGCAACGAGCGAGAGCGGACAATTTGACAGTTTGTTATCGTAATTAATAATTATTAATTATTAATTTCGAAGTCTTACTGCTGGTCATTTAGTCTATTTAACATCTTGACCGGCTGCCGGTCATATAACCACAGCGAAATAAGAAAAGTTAATCTAAACTTAAATTTACGCACGCACGCTAGCGTTAAAAAAAATTTGTGTCAGTGTAACGCCAAGAGGTGTAATTGTGTAAAGAGTTTATTACAGACTAACGGCGTCTTTGCAGCACTTAACCACTTCAGATCTAGAAGACGTGTAACACAAAGAAATCGCTTCGTAGTGATTACCCCCGAAAACAAAACGAGCGAAATTCCAAGTTACAACAAAGTATGTAAATTTCTTGACAAAACATGCACACAAGCACCGCGCCGACAACATGAACCATAAAAGTGCCATATGCCCATATTCGATAAGACTTTTCCAGGTCTACGTCACGGTTCTACACGCGCAGATCGCACAAACTTTGAATTCATAGACTAAATTTTGCTATGCACTCAAACTGTTACCTTTGTTCATAAATGTTTTTCTTGTTTAACAAAGGGTTCGTCATGATACTCTAGGAGTATGACAGATGTGTGGTATACTTCAACGAAAATCCACGAACAATTATGAACGGAGCGAATTCCACCATATTCGATACGAATATTCCAGGTGTACGTCACATACTGTGTGCGCCTTAAATACTCTAGGATTCTATTGCGTCACAATTACATATTCGAGTCCAGAATACTCTAGAATATTTAGGCTTTCACGCAGTACAAAAAAAACAAAAACAAATAGACGTCAGTTTTTCATGCGTCTGTCCTGTTGTAGACAATGAATTTCGTCATAACATTGTCAAATTAGCTGTGGATCCACGAGTTGATATGACGAAATATGACGAATATGGCGATATGACAAAATGCATGATCAATAACAGGACAGACGCATGAAAAACTGACGTCAATTTGTTAAATGAAATACAGAAATCTCTTACCAAGGGGAAAACGGCGAGCAATGCGAATTCTGTAGAGCAACTGATTTTGTAACTCCTTATCCCGCTACACCAACTCCACGACCATATCCCGATCACACCAAACTTCCCGACTTTCACTACATACCAAGTACGAAAACACCTGCTAGTGGCCGCAAGCCTAATGATTATCAGCCTCGTGCTCAAATAAAATAGATGTTTCAAGAGGGTAAGCTCAAAGCAGGGGAAAAAGACAATCGAAGAGTTTTCTCAAAAATATGCTGTTTCAGAACAGCTGGTAGTATATTATATTGAGCATTTAACTGACATTGAAATGCGAAAAGATACGCGGCGAACAGATAATGATAGGAAGCGTACAGAAAGAAAGTAACAGGAGTACAATGACATTGAATGGGAAGATCTCTGTCACAGAAACCAGTTGTCATCCCTTAGAGTAGGCGAACGTGAACTTTACATTAACACCACAATATTACATTTAACGGGAGGAAAGTTGAGAAAATGAGGGTGATGAAGACGCATATTGGTAATAAGATTTTAACTTCTAATGTGCAGGACAGGGAGGAAAACATTTAGGCAGCCTCTGACGCAAAGGAAGGGTCTGACAGTGATAGTGACAGGACAGGGCGCATTGTTGGATCTTCTAGTAACTCTTTGAAACTTAATGACCCAGGAGATCAGGAAATGGATAGTCAACAAGAGCAAGAAGCTGGGGAAATGATAGCCGAGTCTAGTATTTCTCGTTACGGACGGAAAAATCCGAGAAAACTATGTGTCATGAAATAATATACATGTAGAACTGTTGTATTAAACCTCAGTAGTAAACCTAGTAACTATAATAAAACACCAAATTAAATCAAAGAAAGTGAAAAGATAAACTTAATCTGAAAAGAGAAAAATGGAAAGCAACATCATAAAAATCCCCATTAAAAAAATCTGGAAAAGGTGTGTGACGCTCCCCTTAGATAGTTCATAAATAGATATAGCCCTCCCCTTTCAATACTCAATTTCACTGATCTATGACCCAGGCTTCTGGGGGGGGGGGGCCCCCCCCCCCAAGAAAAATCCCACCTCCTTAATGAAAATAGAATGCAAATGTCAAGGTAGTGGATCTAGATTTTCGAAATCGTTCAAGGGGAGTCTTGGCCAAGCAACTCACTTATTCTTGAAGATTCTGCACGTGATGTGAGCAAAATAACTAGAATGTTATGTGTGTGCGTCTCCATCAGCGGATGAAACGTCAGCTTATTAGGATGCGGGAAAGATTTGCCAGGTTACACGCCATTGAACTCCCGAGCTCAAGCTTCAATTATTCCAGGCAGATTGTTTGGTTGCTTTGTAACAAAATTGCGAGAAATTTACCCGGTTTAATTTTGAACCTCCTGATTCGTAGAATAAATTAGCTTTCCCAGGGGTTGCCATAAAAATATGGATTCCGTTTTATAATATTTTTACGGATTCAGTGCCCTCTTGCATTGGCTAATGCGCTGGTCCACAGTCAGTTGTCTTGCGTTCCAACCTGCCTGGTGTTTTTTCAGGGCGGAGACAATGGCCATGGTCTCGAACAGACAGCCATGCTTCTGGGCGTTGTGTTTTGTTTTTTGGCGAGATACTTTATTTAGCCATTCAGGATTGTAGGTGGGTACTTGTGGGGCTCCCTGGAGTACCTTGCAAATCTTTTCTGGGTGAGTACCAATCTGATCGCTTCGTGCACTGGAACTCGACCAATGTGGATTTTACAACGGGGTCCGTCAGTCAGCCCGAAGTCCTTAACCTGTAAGGCAGTTTACTCTCACAAGGTTACGAAAGAACAAGTACAGGCCTGGAACAACTAAGAGTGTAATGGGAGCTTGCAAACTGTTGTGGAACCCAATACAAAATTTTCAGGCTTAAATTTCACAACTGCTTAAGTTGCGCGTATAGCTTCGATGATCAATCGTATCTTCATATCTTCCTCCGCAGTTCAAATATATGGTCTTTGTTATATTCACTTGTATTTTTCGACATCTACTGGTATATTTAGAATTCACAATGTGACCAGCTCCCAGTTAGTTTGATAGTTTAGTTGGTAGAGCACTGCACCAGTAATGCAGAGGTCAGGGGTCTGAATATCGTTAAGGCCAGAATTTCTTAAGTCTTTAATTTCACAACTGCTTCAGTTGCGCGTATAACTTCGACGAGATCAATCACACCTTCATATCTTTCTCCGCAGTTCAAATATAAGGTCTTTCATATATTCACATATATTCTTCACCACCTGTTGGTATAGGATTCAGAATTTAGAATTCACAATGTGACAAGCTCCTAGTTAGTTTGATAGCGCAGGTGGTAGAGCACTGCACCGGTATCGCAGAGTTCATGTGTTCGAATCCCGTTCATGGGTCAACAATTCATGGTTGCTTAATTTTTCGGTAGAAATTAGATGTATGTGCTATCTGTGTGAAAATGTCGACCCGTGTACAGATATTACCCCAATTTACGTACAAAAGTTAATTAAATAAGGTGTAACTTTGTACATTCATTCATTTGTGGTAAACAGAGTTGGTGTCTTGGTGTTCTCTGCATGAATTTGCAAATGGTACAAAAAATATAATTTGCCTTATGAGTCCTGTGGTTAAGCTTCCCGTAAGCAGTGACATTACGAGGTGTGATAAAGCGATGCCTTCTGTTAACAGTGTGTACAGCCCACCTGACAGTCACGTGATCAACAAGAAGACCGTCCTTGCTTTTGGCTTCGTGCATGCGCCCTCGACGAATGAGATATGGTTCTTTTGAGCCTACATACAATCGAGCGTATTTACAAATCACTAATCCTAGGAGTTCTGTTACATCGTATCGCACAAAAGGGCTAATACCAGTAGGAATAAGACTTTTAGATAAGTAAATTTCGTAGCCTTTAGTTCTAAATGGTTCAAACATTGTAACGTTGTTAATATGTGTTATAATGTACAAAACATTTGTCACTTCCCGAAACTTCAACCTCTCCATTTGCTTCAGTCTGTAATTAATGGTACTGGTTAAATTTCCTGCCTCATCTTCTGTTGAAATTAGCACGGCATTATAAGGCTGTTTTACCATAGTCATAATTCTATGAAGCTTTTCCTGAACATAACGGGTAAAGCGAATGTAATCCCTAGTCCATCCTTGGGCAAGCGCAGTGCGTTTCTTTGACAGAAAACGGATATTCCCAGTTGCTAAGGATCCTCCTCGAAAATAGACAACGTCCTCCTTTACTTGGCTTAGTTCGGAGATAATTCCGCGGATAAAAGGGTTTGGTTTGTAAGAATCAGTTTTGATCTGTAATCCGTAATCACAAACAGGCTCCGCTACAGGAATAGAAAAGGATAAGGGTACAAAGTTTTGCGCCTCTAACACTTTCCACGCATTATGATTGTTTGGCGATGGTATAAAGTCCACCCAGAATCCGACTGAATCTCGATGGCACACATCAAGCTGTGACAAGTTTTTGATTTTGTTTAGAAACTCTCGGTGTGATACACTGTGAACCTTCACCAGCTTTGATAAGTATTTCAGATCCACAAAGGAAGACATTGGAACCGTGAATTTCTTGTCCAGAAAGTCATAAACCTTTGAATCAGGTTGTAAAGTCCTCCTAATGATTTTTTGAAGTCGTTTAATTTCGAGTTCACTTGCGAGAGGTTGTGCTAAAAGAGTTCTGTTTAACAATTTGGATATTATGACGGCATTTTCGAACGCTTGAAGTTGTTTGCTCCAACTACCAACCGGTGGCTCGTAAGACAGGTATTTTTCTTTGTCGTGCACTGAGACGAACAAAAAACCATCATCGGCAAAATCACTTGAGAGAACAATGTCTGCAACCGGTTTTTCGTTTGCGTAAATTCTCTTGTGATCACGAAACAGTGTCGCAGGCCTGTATATCAATGTTAGTGACACCATAACCAGAACCATGACAGCGAAGCAGTCGAGTAGTCGCTTTAACGAGGATAACGAACAGTCGCGAATAACGTTTAGAAAACATACTTTGTCAACAAGGGTCTTTGTCCTGGGCATGGCGAAGGATGTCTTGCTGCAACATGCATTGTTTTTCTTTGCAGATAACTAGACAGAGCTACCAAGCTCAGTTCTACTCAGAGTTTGCTAATCTCGTCATCGTTCATTGATAGGGGTTAATATTGGAAGAAAGGAATAGGGGAAAATTAATTGGTATTTGACAGAAAGACGTGTGGTCACCTAGTGGTTGTCGTGAGCGCGAATTTTAATTGGTCGAAACTAGGAGATGTATTAAAAATGACAGGTAATTGATCACTGAAGCGACAAGAACCTGCTAAACACATTTGTTAGAGTGTTCAATTGGTCCAAACCCTCAGCCAGCCTCTTGTTTGTGAAAAGAAATCAGTTTTGTAAATACATGGTGACGCTATTCTAGCGGGCGAGTTTAATAAGTTTGTCACTAGTTCAGGGTTCATGAGCCGGCAAGTTTCCGTCACTCGAAACTTCCGCTAGTTAAGCCGGCCAGTCTTGAGTTGTCTCTCTCGTTTTCATATTCAGTCTAGTTTTCTCCCATTACCCTAATTTCCTTATTTTCCAACGAGGTTATCATGCATCTGAATTTACTGAATTTTGAGGCGAGCGTGGCCTAGCGGTAGGGCACTGGACTGGTAACCCGTAGGTCCCAGGTCCCAAACTCTCCTCCCTGCCACTGAATGGATTTGTCTTCAGTGGCCCCGAATTCAACTCCTCCACACCTTGTAAATAGCCAACTGGTCAGCCTCCCACCAGATGGGATTCTTAACTTAAAAAAACTTATGTTTAATTTGTATTATATTTGTTTGTTATGCGCATTGATTATATTCACATGAAATTTGCGCGATATACATGTTTAGAAAACAGTCCTAAGAAAGCACGCGCGCTGATTGGTTAAAAATCCTGTTTGTATAACTCGATGTAGACACAGAACTAGCGCGCGCTGTTGACGTAGTGATGGCGCAATCAAAGAGAATTTACATTTTGATAATCAAAGTTAACAAGTTGTTTTCTTTTTTCTCGTCGTGGTGTTTTCTAAAAGAAATAGAAAACATGTACTCCGTGTTTGTATCGAGTTATACCAACACTCGTGAAAGTTTGGGAGAACTCGAAAAAGCTGTGGAAACACTCGCCTGCGGCTCGTGTTCCCACAGCATTTCTCGTTCTCCCAAACTTCCACTCGTGTTTGTATAACTCGATTCAAACACGGTACATGTTTTCTATTTCTTAATTATTATTATTATTATTATTATTATTATTATTATTAATGGTGACGATGATGATGATGATGATTATTACTGTCACGGACGTTGAAATGGTAGTTGAATCTGGTAAACGAGCTGCATCGAGGTTTGCGTATCTTCAAAATCTAAGCCGTTTAAATTTTTCAGGTTCGCCATTTGTAATCCGAGTTATCTTCTCCATCCATAACCAACCATGCTCTTTCATAGATTCTTATTATCTATTTAGTGTTTTTCCATCTCACTTAACTACTACTTCCAGTTTTGAGGCCGTTTCCTTCGATTAAAAGGTAACTTTGTACGTCGCCAAAATTATTAAAAATACCGTAATTGAGCAGCATTCAAAACATCCACAGCACGTGATGTGCGTAGCGGGCCTTTCACTCCCGTCGCGACTTCGCACAGTGATTCCAATGCTCCGTGTTAGAATCGTAAACGTTATGGTGAGATAACCATTTGAGAAATTAAGAATATTTCAGCTGTAATGAAAAGTTTATTTAATCCCTTGCGCATTTTACATCCTTAACAAAAATAAAAGTAAACAAGAAACTTAATAGGGCTGAGTGAAACTTTTCTTCTTGTGGTAGTTCTGATTTCGTTGATCCAAAGTTGTCTGAAATAAACAAAATAACTGGATCAGAAATTATCCCGACATCTCAAAGATAAACTTGTTTTAGCCAAATGTTCACAACAGCTTTTAACAGATAAGATGCCCACTAGTTATACAACGCTTTTGAGTGGTATACTTAGCAATAATTGAATTCGGCTTTCGTAGG
>CM042757.1:24568757-24594010 GCA_022496165.2 Catalaphyllia jardinei | reverse complement strand
CGCATTCCGACTCGGGGAGAATTTTGGTCACATCTTTGGAAACAACTTGAACGCATGTCAGGTTGCGATGCTGCTGACCACCTCCACAAGGCTCTGAACACGGACTCCAGACTCCCAGGCTAAATCTGAAGGAGTTTGAACAAGCAAAAGATTTAATACTAAGGTTCAATGACATACAGTCAAAACTAATCATTACTTATAAAGAGGCGGATTCGGGGCGGCGGGGTGCGGAGGTGAATTGGGTGCCCCCCATCCCCCTGTATTAGAAAAGTAAAAATATCAAAATAGAAGGTTGTGAATATAATATGACAAAAAGCAAACACTCTAGTCAGGTACCTCATTGTACTTTTTACTGTTGGGTTGCTAGTATTTCTGGTGCAAAAGCTTTCAATTAGGTCGAAACAGGAGCCATAATCAGGGACGGAGACCGTAAGCGCGCGCCATTTCTAGTATTGGGGTTGGCTCCATGATATGGGACAATTTTTCTATTTTTAGAACAAATTGCGCCATCACCTACGGCACACGCGCGTACATTGCTGCGAGGATTTTCGCGGATGTCGCGCAGGGGAAATGGCGTCCGAAATTCCCGAAGTCGTTTATGCTGTTGACCCACAACTCAAGGCCTTTATGGCAGTTGGATTTTTGCTTAAGTATTTTCGCCGTAAGTTGCTCCAGAGTGAAGACAGTGCCGAATTTAGGTATGTCCCGCTTTATATCGCTTACCAAGTTGAGTTCCGCTGCTCTTTTTACAAGAACTTCAAATTACTCCAATCTAAATTTCACATATGAAGAAGATTATAACAGCTTTTCCACAACACAGAAAAAAAAACTAGTTGGATATGTTTGGATATAGCAGCGTTTAGGCCTAATAAGTGACAATAGGTTTATATCCGTAGATGCTGCTTAGTTTTGTTTGTATGTTGTCGATGAATAAGAGCGCCCGCCGATGCGTGTTTTGCCCAGCTAGTAAAACATGACAAATTGGACTTCGCACTTTGGTCATGGTGTGAAAACGTACATCGAACTCATATAATATCTCTCTCTCGAATATGTTTAAGGTTGATTAATGTTCGAGAACATATTAAAAGCTTAGCTGAAAATAGGTAAATATAGCAGAACTAATCAGAAAGTTACGATGACGCTTGTAATCAACTCGAATAAAGAATTTCGATTGAGTCGAAACTCCTTGTCTATTTTATTTTCGCAGTGTAAAGTTTCACTATGTGAAAGAAACACACATGATGCTAGTAGTCCTAGTAGCCTTTTGGCGATCGTTGGTGAAAATTGTTGTAGTATTTCAGCACAAAAGAAAACGTAACAAATCTTTTTCACGGTTTGTTTATCGACAATCTGAAAACACCGACTCGGACTTGAAAGTGCGCGCGCTGCACTATGCAAATTAACTACTCGTATGCGTCAGACTGCCCTTTTAAAACTTTTGCAAAGTAGCCAAATGAGCAGAAACAACAAGAAACTATCAAAACAGGTTTTGGTAAACTCACAAATTAACTCGATACCGGAGTAAACAGTTTTCTTACAGAACTTTTCTCTGGAGAACAAACACAAAAGTTTATGCGTATAACCAGCCGGCGAGCGGATTTTATTCATTCACAGCGCGAAATTAAAGAAAATTCTCGTCCCTGAAAAGCACACCTTTTCCATTAAATAAGAGTTTTAAAGTACATAGAAGAGCTCTGGTTCTTCTTCTCTGCCTTATTCCCTGCCATCGCTGTGAAAAATCGGCAAAAGAATCTCGCAACTCTCGCCATTTCATCACACAACGTGACAATATCCACGCGAGAGCCCACGACGCGTGCGTGGATCAGCGCGGATATATGCCGTCAGGATGGCGCAATTTGTTCTAAAAATAGAAAAATTGTCCCATATCATGGGTCCGCGCGCATCCCAAGACTTACGGTCTCCGTCCCTGATTATGGCTCCTGGTCGAAATCATTGCCTCAAATTGCAACATTCTGTAGGAGCGTCCCACTGAGCCTGAAGCCCCAAGGTACAAGCCACTCCCTCCCCCTGAAAAGTCATGAATTGGCCTCTGACTTAAAGGTGAATTTTTCTTGACATAAAATGATATAGTTATACTTACTGTTTAGGGCATGGGGCCAGATTGCACGGTTTCGATACAACCGGCTTGTTTCTATTGTTGCAGTAACCAGGTGTCACTTCAGTTTCGTCATCGTCACGGTGACACGTGACCTTGATTAGCTGCACGCCTTGAAGTAAGACAAATTATTTATTCAGTTCTCAAACACTTTATGATACGCCTGTGTCACCCCTCAACAAGATTAGTCGATTTTTGAGCGATTGGTATCTTGACGAAATGCTTTAAGTAAAAGTATGCTTTGATTCGTTATCGTCGGAGCAATTCGGACGAAGTCATATTCTGTGTAGCTAAAAGCTTGACCAAAAGAAGCATCTGTCAATTTTTACTGGCATTATTAGCTAGGTCCACAAACTATAAATCTCCTCCAAAATTGTCCATGGAGTTTTATCGCGGTTACCTAGTTTAACGCAACCATGATCCATTCTGTCTCGAGATTTTTTCAGACGGATTTGTTCGCCGATTTGCATTACCCCCTCCCCATCCTAAGCGCATACGCGCAGTCACATATGCGCCGCGATTCGGCTTGTGCAAAGCTGCTTACATTTTTACTCTCTAGATTTCGGCAACAAGTGACTGAAACCTGCGTCATCGGGAAATAATGTTTTGGAGCTCGGCGACGGCAAATGGCCATGAGTTGTAGTAATAAAACTCTAAATTTTCCCTTAACCTGAGCACATGGCCATGATGGCCCTCCGATCTGTGGTCAGAAAATACTTTTTCCAATTTGCAGCTCAGCATATTCGTTGTGGCCATAATTGGTTGTCGCCAAGAGGACGTATTTTTTGGTCAGAATGGTTAATTCATCATTTTCATTTGTGAAAACAAGATGTAAATTCGACAAAAACATTTGACGACGGGCTGTATTGTAGGGCCGCTGGTCAAAGATTTACTTTCTCAAGAAATATTTGTTGAAAGTGTTAACGATCTGAAAATGAAGTGTCGCCAACAGTTCAAAAATGCCTTTCCTGGAAAATATTTTGTCCAGTACAAGTAAATACTTGATTAATTGAACACTTTTACCGCAGGTTTCAACTTCATGTGTAGATTGCTATCTATCATTCGATCAAACTTAATTGGTTGGTAGACCACACTTAACATGCAAAATACGCGCGTAAACGCACTGCTATAGTCTTTAATTACTACTGTTCATGACTATATTGTTAATTCTTAGGGAAATTAACTTCGGCGTGGTAAAATCGTAAAATGTAAGCTTCAGTAAGAGAAGGAAAATTTATTAGACTATTTTAGACCATGCACGGAGTCTTGTGCATTAGTAAAACTGAAAAGGCAGTTGTTTTGCTTTTTTTTTACCTATTAAATTGGCACTCTCAACATGTTTGGCTATTGAATAGCGAGGAAGACCTTAACGTCGATTACAGACGCTATACGGTTGTGTTTCTTATAATACAGTTATACCTCCAGCGCAAGTGGTGCTGCAGCCGCCCTCAGTTTTTGATTTCCAGTGAAACTTTGTGCTTTTCCCTTCTCCGGGGACGTAGAAACTGTACGATATACCTGGATTATTGACATGGATTCCTGAATATGCATACTGTGGAAATCACAACAAACAAGTGAACATGAGAGCAATGCGTTAGTATTAATAATAATTACTTGTTCTAGACATTGCAAAACTCTAGAGAAAGGACTTTGAGTAAGTACAAATGTTGGCTTGGACATCGACTAAATGTTGTGCGGAGAAGTAAAACTTGGATTAATCCTGATTACCATGGCATCCAAAGCCTCATTGGTTGGTCCTCTGATGAAAATGATCTCCGCATCGTTATACTTTTTCATGTAATGGTAGATTGATGTCCCGGCAGCCTTGTACGTGTTTGTCCAGCTAGGCACTGGAACATAATACGTCCCTGTCGTGTTCGACACTATACCTTCACATGAAAAGCAAGATAACAACTATCAGATTGTATTCGGAAGCTTAAGAATAGTGACACAGATGAAAAAAATGTGAGTGATTAACGTCCTTACTAATAATTAATCGAGCTTAAACAAAGGAAATCATAACAATGACGATATTTAGACGTCTGATCTTAATTAGCGGAGATTTTTACAATTCTCCGTTTTTCCTTAGTTTTAGCTTAGATTGAGAAGACATATCAAACACTCAAGAGAGTGTTTAAAAACATTTCCAAACACCTCCAGTTTCGTCAAAAATACTCCGCTACGAATCGTATTTTCAATTCCCTTCTCGGTGGTTGGAAATGTGACCAAACTCCGTCTTGCGTGCTTGCTATATTACATCAAGGAGAGTGGTAGAAAAGGTCCAAGATCAGTCATACACAAGTCACCAAGTTAAGTATCTTCCCGAATGTAAGTGTAATTCATGTAATGAGTCGGGAATTGTTAACATTTCAGTATCTTTGTTAACCTAGATAATATGTCATATCCCATACTGACAATACATAAGCCCTCTTTCGTCCATACCAGTGTCGACTGATCCTTGATCGTTTGGACGGTGTGGGCTTCAACTGACATAAATGTCAATAAGAGCGGCAATTATATCTCAACAGGTGCTTTGAGTAACTCAGTTTGACTGTCGACTTTTGTTTCTTACCGGTAATTTACTAGTTCCGTTTTTGATTAATTTTACATTGTACTTACTTAAGAAGTTGTATGACTTGCCCATCTCTAAAATTCTGACGTTTGTAGCTCCTTTTGGAATAGTGAACATGATATCCCCCTTCTTGGCACCTTACGGATAAGTCGAGACATAGGTTACTAAATGTAAATTCACAGAGTGAGTAAAGGCGGTTGATATGTCTCTTCTAGATCTACACTGCAATCCAGCCGGTAATCCAAGATTTTTACACTGATGGGCCCCTCAATGATTAGTATTCACGATGTACTTTTTTTGCCTTCCCAGAGTGACAAACAAGGAAACTCAAAACAATTGTCACATATGCCATGACAATTGAATTGTACAGTACGATAATAAAACTTAACTACCAGGGACCATAGATTTAATGGATGAAAAGTATCTAGAATTTCGGTTGAAAACTATTTATCCACGTTGTCGAAACGTAGGCTTCACCAAACGCAAAATAGCTTCCAAGAAATATAAAGTATCTTCCCAGCACAGGAAGGGAAAGAGAAATAAATGAGACAAATTTATCATGAACTGTTCTTTACCATATACTCTATAGTTCTTTGTATATTTTCCGTGTATCAAAAAACAAGAGCCACCATTTCCTCCACAGTTTAAACATCGATCAAACACTTTTGTAGATTTCAACTTCTTGTCGCATCCAACAACCTGCAGAAAAAAAGGGAAACCATGGCGAGTGTTGGAATGGTTTCCAATCAAGTGTCGTGAGATTTAAACCAAATAAACAGGGTATTTACTTTCGACACTCCAGTGAGAAAACCTTTTTAAGTATAAACTTATATTTTAGTATGATAATTTATCAAATGATTCGTTTTTCAGCTTTCAAATCGTGATTACTATAGGGAGAGCTGTAATACTAGTTACAATTTCTTGGGACACCTATCCCAGCAACAAAAACGTGAACATTTGTCACGAATGCCTGGTGATAGAGGAGTTTTGAAGAGTGCACTGAAAGATGTTCAGGTAATATATCAAGTACGAAAGATAGTGTTTCATAGGGATATCCAAAAACCGAGAAGAGAGTTGAAAATACGATGCGCAGCTGACAATTTTTGACGAAAATTCGAGATGTCTGGATAGTCAATGAAACACTGTCTTGAGTAAACAGAGAAGCAAAATCGCCCAAATCTATGCTAATTAAGACTGGGTATTTAAACCTTGTTTCAACTTGATGAATGATTAATGAGTCTGAGAAATATGCATCGAACAGTGAAGAAGTTGTTATACATACATTGCATTGTCCATTAATGCATACGTCATAGACATGAGAACTGCTTTCACAACGTGTTCCATCCTTGACGTGGCCAAAGTAATAACCGGTGCTTCCAGTTACACATGCTAACGTGCACTTTCTCGATCCTGAGGAGGAGGCATAAATCAAACAATCAGCTAGTTTAATATATCTTTTATTAATATAATCCTTTCCAATTAAAGATCAAAAGGTTTAGGAAACTCCCTAGGGAAGTTTAGTACAGTTGTCACCAATAGCCCTTTTCTTGGTTAGTTTTTCGCATTTGCATTATAACTGAATCCAACGTGGATGCGAGGTAATTTTTTAGACCTAAAACTACAAATTACCTCATGCTAGATTTCATTTAAATGCAAATGGGCAGAGTTAGCCGTGAAAATGGCTATTGTCTTTAAGCAGAGACCTCATGATCACATCTCCTCACCATCTCCAAGATTCCTGGCCATTATTCTACTAGCTAAAAAGTACTTTATTTCAAGCAACATATCTTGTAGAACGAATCTAAATTTAGGCTATTACAGAATGCGTAGTGAAATCTGCTAACTTAAAAAGTATACTAGTTCGTTAAGTGGCACTCAGGGCTAACGGCTCCACACAGTGGACTTTACTCCGGACTCCACAATCATGAAATAACGAAAACACTGCAGTAAGCACAATTTATCAATCGCATAACTAGTAACCATACCTCCCAAGAAGTGAGCACGGTATTTCGTGGTGTCACTGTCGTGTTCTTGGCATTGCTCGAGACGGAAGCGTTCAATTTTGCACTCCTATCAAAGATGTTTAGACTTTGAGAGAGCACATTATAACATTGGACTTGAAATATAAATAACATTGGCCTCTGTTAATTGATGTTGATTCCACGTGAAATGTAAGAAAACATATTTAAGAAAGCCGGTGACAAACCTCAGGGTTGCATAGCTTAAAGTGTCCTCTTGGGGATCCTTTGCAGGGATTTCCGAAGTATTGAGGTCTTAAAGAAACAACAACAAGAACAAAAATCCTTCAATAAACGTTGTAAATCATAAAAATAGGACCTGGATAGTTATAAGAAGTTGCTCGATTTTATTCTCATGGCCCCCATTGCCAACCTCGTTCCCAAGGCCCAAGCCAGGGAATAGGCCCTGGGAACGAGGTTGCCCCATTGCACGATATTTTTCTGGCAGTTTTTTCTGCGCGAGAATTGTTGTTCGGAAATTGTTCCACTCCCCTCAAAAACATAATTGTCCGTCCCTTATAATAGCCTTTTGTTCAGTAAATTGAGCTCGGCTTTCTAGACCCATAGCAGGTATATGTGAAGGCCATTAAAAGTTTCTTCAAGAGTATTTTCTCTTGCAAACCGTTTAGGTTTCCACATACTTACTCGGGATCGTTGCACTGCCGACTTCGATATTTCACCCCTCCTCCGCAAGTTCTAGTACATTCACCATAGGATCCCCAGCGACCCCACCCACCATCAACTGGTGGTGGCAAACTGGGTCCTACATCAGTGCAGATTCCAGCGAGGCACCACTTAAAGCAAAGGAAACAGACAAGGAAACAGCACAAAGTTAATAATGATATGAAAATTTTTTTTCTTTTACTGAAATCTGATCGTTTTCCCTATTAATCCAAAATTATTAATTCAAAATTATCTCGATTGATAAAATCCCCACGATTCTTCAGGCATCTTAAGGTGATTCCCGAGTAAAAGAACCCACCATAGATTTCTGATGAAACTTGGTATGTTTATGTTACAAGACAAGGAGATATTAAAAACGTAATAAAAATAGGGGGTCACCGTACTTGTTTTCACACCACAATGCTGACAAATACGGTTATTAAGGTGACTTTTGGTGATCTCCGTGCGCAACAAATAAGCACGATTATTTTCCAATGCGCTGTGTTATATCACACAGCGTTCAACCGTTCTTTGATTGTTTATTCATCTACGTCCCAGAAAAAATGGCTTTAAACACCCTGCATTATTAATCAATATTTTTATCCTTTAAAGGAAACATAACTTGGGCTTGCTCTCTTGGGCCCGTTACGTCTCTATCTGTAGCATTTATTCCATTTGCCAAAAAAGTAGCCATAGATTTCTGCCAAATTTTTTTCTCAGTTATTGAGGATATTGTTCTCACTGAATTTATAAAATAAAAAGTGGGGCTCAACGTACTCGTTTAAGAGAAAACGAGCATTTACCTCACTATCGAGCTTAGTTTGAAGTAAATCTCTTACGTGTTTCGTTTGCGCGAGCTAGTGACGCAAAAACCGTGCGCAGTAGGAATGCGCAATGCAAAACTAGGGAATCACCAAACAAAACTTAGTTAATTTCCTTAAATTTTTCCCGTAGAGATTTACCAGCATGGGTACTGTTGAAATAAGGGGCCGTTACCATGGCAACATTTTATCTAATGACAGGCACAAATTTTCCTCATTTTGGCTTAGGCTCCTCAATATTTTAACTTTCCTTCGGTGATTTTGTTTCATATTTTGCCACATCATGGAAATGATATTGCCTGACATTTTGAAATGTTAAAGAGTCAGCGTTGTTCAGACGGCTTTTCCAATATTCTGTAATTTGTCATTATTTTAAATATATTAGATTAGCTCTGACAGATTTTAACAAAAATAGGGTATTTTATAGGATTTGTATGTGGTTACAACTGAGCCAAATCTTGAAAATCGAGAAAACCAGCATTTATTTATTTACGCTGATGTCACAAAAATCAGAAAAACACGCGTGGTTATTTAGCACGCGCTCATTTGACGCCATGTATCGCGTGCCAGAAAGCAAGACTAAATTAGAGCTCTTTTACCTGCTTTTAAAGAACATTTTTGTCATAGGTTTTGACCTTAGGCTTAAACACATGTTTGAACAGAGTTTCAAACTATTGTTACGTATACCGAAGTAATTTAATGCCTTTCAAATGATGAAATTGCTTTCGTTTTTTCATAGGGCTACTTGCGCCATTTTTGCACGCGTGAGTAATACTGACGTCTGGCAGGCAAGGGCATGGCGCGCTATTGAGTCTCAGAAAGACTCTAGTGAGCCACCTTAAGTTGTAATTTCTGTTCCCACGACCGAGCATAGTGTAATCTGAGTCAGGCTTCTTGTGACGTCATCGAAGGAACTGGTTCAAAACACTCAGGAGACGTTTGGCTGGGTTTTGAGGGCTGTGAAAACATAATTGGGGTATTTGTTCTTCATATTTTATCAAGAATTGACAAGAATTTTGAATGAAAGAACTCGGTACCATCTAGCAATATAATTCGAAGTCTAGCTACGATGTACGATGTATATAGGGCCGGCTACGATAATAATAATAATAATAATAATAATAATAATAATAATAATAATATACGTAATTGGCCACTCCCCTCGGGGCTTTTCAGGACCAATGCAAACAAACAATGACAAATTAATATTCAAAAAACATAACCAGGTTAAGAATCCCAACTGGCGGGAGGCAGACCAGTTGGCTATTTACAAGCGTAACCGAGAAGTTGAACTCGGGGCTTCCGAGAACAACATCAGCAAGCGGTCAGAACGGGATTTGAACCCGCGACCTACGGATTTCAAATCCACCGCTCTAACCACTCGGCCACGATGTATATTTTTATTTAGTATCATTTCCAGAGGTGAATACAGGAATTGGACTGGTTGACTGGACTGATTGGTCGGAAAGCTTGTTATATGACTCTATATTCACGCCGCTAGAGCTTGGTTACTAAGCACGCCACCTTTGCAATGTCGTCAAGTAATCATGGCGGACAGTTAATCGAAAGACATCACTCAAAGCCCAGAATATTTGAAAGGATGGAGAATTTTAAAAATGACTAGTAATAAACCGAGTACTGAGTTTCCGTTAGAAACAAGCTCCTATTCTTTCCGGATCTCTTTTAGCGTCCTTTCAGCGCTATAATCTCCGTTGGCAAAGTCTAATCTAAATGATTTGCTTCACTTTTCTTATATACTTATCATTGTTTTATCAATGCTTGATTCGTTTTAAGTTTGTAACTGAGATATATTTCGTTGCTAAAAGAACAAAACATTTGTGTATGCAGATGAGAAAAAAAACTCAAGCGCCGATTGTCGACCTCGTGCGTGTGATTGTCTATGAAATCCACAAACACATAACTAGTTCTGCAGTTCGAAGCCTCACTAATTCAATCGCTGCGTTCTAGGGCGAACATGTCGTTGATTATTTCGTCTAGAAACCTCTCTATTTCGAGAACAAAAGAAACGTCGATGCGTATAATTTTCCCGGTATAAATGTAATGGCACATTAGCTTTAATTCGTTTCTCAGATGCGTAATATCTCGTCGTTCCGAAACATTCTTTCAAGTCCGATTATATGCCCCCCCCCCCCCCGTTTATAAGCCCACGTACACAAAACCTCTTATGAAGCTATAGATGCCAAGGCTTTAACGTGGGATTTTAAGGTATAGAGGCACGGCAGCCTAAAACGTACCGGGTTATAACCATAGAAGGCCTAGCAGCATTTTATCCTGGGGGAGTAGCGATATTGAAAATTGTTTCATGGGAAGGAAAGCAGAATAAGCTTTGATTACTTGCACGTGGACCATTTGGCCACAGACAAACGGCACCCCCTAGGCACGCATTCTACTTGATACAGTTTACTCCGTACCTACTTGCTTTAATATCCTTACCTTCCTAATACCGCATACAGTTCCCTCAGCAACAGGGGATCCTCGACTGTAGCAGCTCCCTCCTTTTGTACAGTAGAGGAGGCCGCAGCTCCACTTAAAAATAAAAATTAAAAAAAAATGGTGAAATATAACGCAAAAAACTTACCGCGATCTAGTAGGTACCCCCCAGTACCAGTAATGAATCATCCATATTTTTGTTTGTAAGATAAAAAAAACCCAGAATAGTCGAATATTTTTCGTCCTCGATCCTCCCTTATTGTAATGCAACTTCCAGGCCCGTTTGGAAAAACACCCCCTCCCCGATTCGCCACTAATACTACTAGGGAGCTAAACAAAACCACGACAGCAACGGCAGCGGCAACGTCGCTAAACAAAAGGTTTAATGAGCAGAACAATGGCTGTGCACGTGCATTATAATTCTTGGTACATTTCTTTGCCGTCCTTTGCAAAACAAGAACGTAAAATTACCAAGTTTTGTGCTGTCTGGAGAACGTGTCCTGGATTCAGTTTCGTAATAGCTTTGGAAGAGATAAACAAAGACCGCGAGATTCGTGGGTAAAAGACAACTTCCTTTTTTTAATCAACGTTACCCTCGGCGACTATGCGTTATCCCCATTAAAGCACCCCTTTAAGCGCCAACTCTACACAACACATGTGGGAGCTGTTGGCTGGGAACCGCAGGGCATTTTTCCCACGACATGCGCTGAGAAGGTGGATCAGCCTTAGTTGCCGATCGGTGTATCAGTAAATTTATGTAACAAAACAATAAAAGCAAGTGACACACTCGACCCACAACACACAGTCCGGCTAGTACCTTACGCATGCGCACAGCCATATCACCCGGGCAGTGGCAGCCGTGGACAACTGTTTCTGCCTTGTTAGGCCTCATCAGCAAACGTACGTTAGTGTTGAAGGTGTTGACAAAATCTTTAGACTTCAATGACGCGAAATGTCAAGTCCGGCGTGAAATATGCCCGCAAGCATCTTTTAGCTACTGTCATTGAAACATAACATAATTTGAGTTGAGAAAACTTTCGTAAAAATTATGGAGATCAAATAAACTTACTTTCTGTGAAGAACATCCTTTATATTCTTCTCCGTACGCCATCTGGCATTGTTTGTCTACGTCATTGGCATAGCCTGGAAGAAGAGTGGGACTGGGAAACTGTTTAGCAGGCTTATTGTGGAAACATGTGTGTGACCTACAAAAATGGTGAAGATAAAGGTTAAAGACGGTCTGCTTAAGAGTCAAGTGGCCGATCAAGCCCGCGCTCATCTTTCATTAGGGGTATTTCGACTCTTTCCTGGATGGGATGCTAGTCCTTCGCAAGGTTACTCCCAGCATTAAATTCGCCGGGACCCATTTATACACCTGAGTGGAGAGAGACACTGCGAAAGTTAAGCCGGTCTTGCACAAAAACATAACACAGTGTCACCAGCCAGGGCTTTCTATCGGGAGTCGAGTGCACTAACTCTGAGGCCTCACCATAAGAATGACCAATGCAAAATAGGAAACGTAAATGAACTTATTAAAGATGAAACAACAAACACATGAGAAATTAAATGTTTGGAGAACTCGGAAAAAATCTGAGCCCCAGATGGGATTTAAACCCATGACCCTCCGTGATCTAGTCGGATGCTCTAACCACTGAGCTACTGGAGACTCTATGGTGAGCAAGGGTCAATTTATGGGTCTCGACTGGAACCGCATCACGCGGCTACACAGCCAAGTAATGACTAGCACACATGAACTCACTAACAGCATCACGCTGTCACACTAAAGCATATCAAGATGCAGCTAACCAACCTCCAAAGTGAGTATATTAAAGATGAAACAACAAACACGTGATAAATTAAATGTTTGGAGAACTCGGAAAAAATCTGAGCCCCAGATGGGATTTGAACAACCCACTAGATCACGGAGGGTCGTGGGTTCAAATCCCATCTGGGGCTCTGATTTTTTCCGAGTTCTCCAAACATTTAATTTATCATGTAAATGAACTTACGTAAATATTTTTCTCAATTTTTCTCTGCTACAGGGAGACCAATGATGTGCGTTGGAACCTGCGGCCTGCGAGGCTTGCATGATATATCCCTTGGCACAATCACCTCCACTGTCATGCCTCAAACCCAAGCTGAATGGAAAAGCAGATTACAGGATTGGAAACCAAAACCAAATTGACGATGACTGAACTTAATTTATCACGTTTAAGAACATAATGTGAGCAAGCTGTGCTGGGAAAAAATCCAGACCGTTTAAAAGAACTGCTGATGCTTATAGCAGTAAATGCACTTAGCTTACCCAGCTAGTTCACAGGTATGCCACTTAAACTGGAAGAAATAAATCTATCCACTACACGTAATAGGCTTAAAACTCCCAAAAGGCGAGAGACAGGCCAGTTGGCTATTTACAAGGAGTTGAACAAGGGTCTACCGAGAAACAACTCCAGCTTGGTGGTTAGAGAGGAAGTTGAACGCGTGACTTCCGGAAGAATAAGAAATTATTTTTAGTCTGTTAATAGTCATTTATTGCGCATTAAAACATACTACTAGAATTCTACTTATTTACTCATTGCAGCCTTACTTGTGGCCCATTTCATGTGCTACGGAGTACGCTACAGTCAAGCCACTGGCATCATTTATACTCACTCCAAATTTCCTATCACATGGCGTATTGAAATACGCCAGTCCTGAAAAAACAAATAAATAGAGACAGTTTCATAGATTTCATCAGTTGAAAAAGTAAAGTGCCAACAAAATGCAACAAAAGTTTTCCTAAATGAAGGGATTATGCAAACTCGATTTACACTGGTAATTGATACCCTGGGAATTATGCAAATGACAGGGTCGCGCACACAAACAGGTTGGCAATCCAACGAATAAGTCGAGCTTGATCTAACGGTCCGGTTCTATTTTCGCCTGGTCTTAGGCTTGCCTCAGGCTAGAGTGATTCCCAATGACTTATTACCATGCCATGAATAACAAGATCCAAGTTTGAATATTGCAAGACAAGACAAGACAACTTTATTACATTTTGCTCAACACATTAGTGACAGACCTGGCACCGCAGGTAGCAAAAGCTAATCGAGGCGGGCCAAGACCATTAAAATAAATGAAATCTGCTAGTCTTAGTTTAAAAGAAACGTATTACAGGAAAAGTAAAAGCAAATGAAGAACACTTAAGGGAAACTCGTATTTGTATTATTTCACTAAGGCTACATAATTAATTCGAAGTATCTTGGACAGAACAGAATTGGAACAGAATAAGGAAGTACAGCCATGGAAAGTAACAATTAACTTTTGATATGATGAATTCTAAATCTTGCTATATATTTTTAACAAAATCATTTGAATCCTCTTTTTAAAAGTAGCTTTAGGGAGTGCCCTTAACGTAGTTGGTATCTCATTCCACAGTTTTGCACCAATTCTTGACACAGACTTCCTCTGAATTTCAGTATTTGATTTCTGGATACAGAAATTCTTAGAGACTGAGGCTCGTGTATTGTGGGAATGGATTTTCGCAGTAGGAACGAACAAGTCCTTCAGATTTGACGGCACAAGGTCATTACTTACGTCGTGCATTGTTTCGGCTAGTAGTGCATAAAATCTATAGGTAAAATATGAGCATTCGCGAATAAAGGAATTGCGTGATCACGTCTATCAGAGAAATAAATAAAACGAAGGGCACGTTTTTGGAGAATTAAAAGCTTATTTAAACGGGTTTTGCTGGCTTGGCCCCACACAGTTAAACCGTAACGCAAATAAGGAGTAACAAGGGAATTGTAAATTGCACTATTTAAACGTGCACTGCATAATTATTTCTCTTACCATCTATATAACAGCTATTGAGACCGCAGATCCTCCTACAAAAAGAAAATAAACACTTATAGTGTTGTATTTAGACACAACTTGGATGATAAAGCATTGCACTCTCCTGTGAATGGTCTCCGTTCCCAGCAGCGACTGTTTGCATGCTCACAGAAAAATTCACGGTTACAAACTGAGCCTAGCTAGACAGAGAAGGTTTCTTCGCCTCAGTCGGCCTCCCAGTAGACAACTTATATGGCTCTCATCAGGGCTCCTGTAGCCTGAAGCAAAGGAAGCGTGCACGCAGCTAGGCTCCTGTAACTCCTTTGCGATGATGATAATTTGAGCCACTTCTTCCCTCTTCCCGTCTTACACATTAGACTCCTACCGCTTTCCTTCTGAAAAAGATCTTTCAAACCGGCGCTCATAATCCACAGTTACTGGACAAGAATTTCAAAATCTATCGATCTCATTACGGCAGAACTAATATCAAAAAGTTTTGAATACTTTTTCAAAGACCTAAAATATGGAACTCCTTACCTATGTGTGTAAAAGAAGCTCACTTTTTCAAACCAATAATGAAATCATTTGTAATAGATAACAAAATTCAGCAATTCACACCTAGTTTGAAATAGAAATTTAGTTATCACGCCTTTTTATGCATGCTAGATTATTAAGTCAAAATATCCTGGAAAAGACCTCGACCATATAATAACCTCTTAAGCTTTTTCGAGATTTCCTCGCTACTATTAATATCTAATATTTGTGAACAATAATTCATTAACACGTCTTCGTTTTATTTGTAATTCTGCAAAATTATGCCTAACTCTTATTTTTATTTAGAAAGTAGTGATAATTAGTTTTACAATTAGTTTTTGTTCTGCATTACTTTGTAAATAAAAAATTACCGGCGGGTACGAACCTTGTCAACATGGCAGCTTGATCGTAATGTTCAGCCTCTCCTTCAGCCTTGTTTCGTGTCGAGGCCCACTTAGCAAACTTTCTAAGATACGTGCCACCGCCCTTGATGTTGTTGGCCGTGAAATCAAGGCCGGCCTGGTAAAGAAAGCAAAAGAGTAACCAAGCCTGCGTATTGACTAATCAGTGTGTGTATTATGATCCTCGCAATACCAGAATAGTTAAAGTTCATTTAGAAAGACTGTTGTTGCTGAGCTGATGCATATTTCGACAACTAGAGCAGGAAATACTTGAAAGACAAGGAACACTGCTCGAGCTCGTGCTGTGTTCTGTTTTCTGTACATTTTTTTCCACAAGGTCGACACAGACTGGGATGTGAATCGGCAGGCGCCCCTTGAATTTTATCAATAATATATCTATATATACGTGTTTATCTTTTTAAGTAAATCTTTCTAAATATTTTTTCCTGAAATTATGTAGTATATTGTCATGTTTGTTTTTTGTTGTCGTATAAAACGTCTCTTCCTTTATTGTGTATAAAAGCCCAGCTGGATTCAACTCCCTACTAATGACATGGTACGTACATCATATCCTTCCACCAGGAAAACTTTGACCAACACCCAGGACACTTGCATTCCAATTGATTTGCGCTTGTACAGACGACTGATCTAAGAAAACATACAAACAAAGTTAGCTTAAGATAAATTCCAATTTTTAATGACACGCTGCAACTATTACCAAGTTTGCTGTGTTCAGAAGGTAATCCAGGGTCCCGTTGCCATAGAAATCACAGGTAGATTTGTCAGCTGCCAGCATAGTCTCGATGTAAATCTGCCCTTGGTACACAGCCTCATCACGCTTACTTACAGTATTGACTGGCTCGCTGTGATCTTTACTTTGTTTGTCGTCTGCTTCTTTATTTTTCAAAACTTGTGGAATAATATAAATAACAGTTACATTGTATCAGTAAAGTCTCTTTTCCAGACCAAGACAGCGATAAGATGTTAGTATTCCATTGACAGGCTGTCAATAATCGTCTGGAAAAGGGTAGAACGTTCCACAAACCATGTGCATGAGGCATGAACTTAGGAGAGTTGTGATGTACCAAGGAGAGTTACAGCATGGTAACGGGTTAAATTATCACTCTGCTAGAAAAACGATATAAAAGAGCAAGAATGCCCAAACAGCTAAAAATGACTTCCCGTCAATTCTTTCATTCAGCTCAATGTTTTGGCAATTAAGGGAAAACCAATCTCTTATCTTGATCTACGGCGGCGTAAAAGCTAAGTGATAAAATTCGTGTATCCATGCTAAAATTGAGTGACAATTTGCCAAGCTGAAATTGGTAACTTATAAATGACTAACTACTGGCTATTCAATTACGCCTGACAATCCAGACCCTTAAAGGAAAACTAAGAAAAACGGCACATTTGATACCTTCTACAGGAGTTGACTTTTTTTCATTTTTCGTAAGGTCTTCAATACTTCTTCTGGATATTACGTGGTACCCAGTCCCCTTCAATGCCGCGCGTTTGTGGAGGTGATCTGGCAAAGGCTCTATTTCGTACAAATGGCCATTACTCATGATGGCGCCGCTCTGAAAAATAACAGTCATGAAAAGAGCGTGGTTAAAGGAGCTGCGTCACGGTTAAACAGTTTGAACAATTTAGTCTAAATTTTTCAATTTCGTTGTTTATAATCCGTGTCAATCTTCCCCATCCTTGTTCCCTTATGGTTTATTGTTATCTCTTTGGTGTTTTCCTATCTTTCTAAAGTATTATTTTCAGGTTTCCTTCAATTTCAAGGTAATTTTTCCGATGGTCAAAATAACTCAAAATACCCTGACGTAGCCCCTTTAAAACACGAAATGGCGAAATAGCACTTCGTGTAAGAGTCAATGAGAAATACGGGTGTCTGTACATGTAAGGTCATCCTTGCAACTTTTGAGAGCTAACCACTGTGGAGTCAGTGATATTTACGCTAAGGGGATCGTTAACCGGTTTTCCTTTTCGAAGTTATAAGTCTTACCAGTTGGCCCTTGTTATTGGCTTCTCGAACAGCTATGTGGGATTCAGGATCTGAGGTCACGTGACCTACATAGAATTTTCCTTGGGGTAAATAGGTTTCCTTTGTCAGCAGTCCATCTGCTGTCAACCTCTCTATGGGCAGCACACCATCGGTGATGACATCATCATTAGGTTCTACCATTAGGTCAAAGTTTCTCCCAAATGCGGACAGTCTGAATTCATGTTTAGGCGAGAGTGGACTTCGTTTTCTTCTGTGCTTAAGGATTCGGGTTATGTCATACTCTGGAACTTGAAAGAAAAGGGATTATCTACAGATTTCCGATTTCATGTGGCGTCATCATTTTCAAAACTTAAAGTGTCAATCCTTCTGAATCATTACTTTTAATATGTCGGAATTCTAAAGTAATGATTTTTTGTTTCAACGGCAAAAATCAAATGACAGATGTTTCTGTTACTTTGTAGCCGCTGCGTTTCACGGTTTGTGGCCAGCAACATGGCTTCCATACAAAGCTCTATAAATTTGTATGAAACACGTTTTCGAATAATGCGCGAATAAAAAGGCGCAGAGACCTAAATCTTGGTGAGGCTATTTATACACACTGCAGAAATGGCGCCGATATTTGAATAACAATACTTATAACATCCCAAAGCTCTCAGTAATAGAAAAAAACCCTTTGTCTGGAAACATAAAACGAGCTTAGGATGTATAACAGTATTTTTATTCACATTTAGGCGCCATTTATGCAAAGTGTCTATTACTATACTGACTTCAGAAGGAGTTGAGCTCCTTACTAGCGTGCATCGCTTGGCTGAAGTGAGCTGCACTTAAGAGTGCTCCCCTGCCTTCCCTCCCTCCTCCTCACACTGTTCCCCTCCCGTCAACAGAGGAAAACACCTTTCCACTGACAGAAGACTCTAACTGATGTAACGTGGACTGGCACCGCAGGAGCCCTCGAGAGTCTCTTCCCTTGTTTTTGTGTTGTTTTTTTCTTTCACGTTTCACTTAATTCCGCCTTTTAGGCAGAGCTAAAAACAATTCGTCGTCATTTAAGTTTCCCCTTCGCGAACAGACTCAAAGAAAAATAAACGCCATCATAGCAAGTCTTCAACATCGCGGTCCACAATCAAGCGCTCGATTTATGACACATTCTTTGCATCTCGGATACATGTTTTCACGTGAGCCCTCGTGTTTATTTCCTTACCGGTATCTCGGGAATCTGTATGTAAATATCTTTTCCTTTCCTCTTTAGACAGCATTGTGTGAAATTCTGGCTTTAAAGACGTTATAACCTAGACAAAATATGACACGTAGGTTGCAGAGTCGATTCGTTCATAACTTTATGTCATAAGAAAATGTCATATGGAGCTTTGCAAGACTACAATTTCCAGGCAAATTATCCTGCTGGCTTAAACAAGTCTGTATGCAAGTCAGCAGGACTGAATACCACAGGGATATTACATCAACGTACAAATGCACTAGCAACAGACTTCAGGTCTGCACAAGTTGAATATGTTGACTTACGCTTATAATTTATGGTATTTGACTTACCTCATGAAGAAGACAAGAAAAAAACAGCCCTGACGCGACAAGTCGCCACATTTCTAGGTCTTCTGTTAGTGCTTAGATTTTGAAGGTCGCGAGGTGTTAAAAATCCGAGGCACCGCTAAATAATTTAAACTACGATTTGTGAATTCCGTTTATTTGCATCACTGTTTATAATTGTAGCTTGGACAAAGCCCAGGAAATCCTACGGGAAACTCGTTTCCTTTGAAATCTGATCCGCCCAGCGTGCTTGCGTGCGAGGTCCATTTCGATGTTTCAACGCAATTAGCTTAGGAAATAAACAAATGCCACTTTATTTCAAAATGGCGTTTTCTACACATATTTATCTTTATTATTTAGTTACGAACTGCGATTAAATACACTAACCTAAAATACAAAAAACGGCCAAATGAGGCCTCATTTCCTTTCCAGATTTCTTTTCCACATTTCGAAATTTCGTAAAAGAAAAGTGAAAGTAAACTTGAAGAAACGTAGACTCGGGAAAAATCCGAGTCCCAGATGGGATTTGAACCCACGACCCTCCGTGATCTAGTTATTTCTCTGAAAGTAAACTTACACAAAATAGTCTTTCGTCTGGTTTTTGTCAAAAAAAAATGCGTTTTGAGGAGCTAATCTTTTTAAAAAATGGGCAAAAGCTACTCGGGAAAACGTTTCGTTGTCCTTTAAACGAGACCGAAACATATCTGTTCATCACTCTACCACTCATGCAGCTTCAGAAACCCGTATACTCCGGATGACGAGGTGAAATGCGTTTTGGTAGCTAAACCTGAGCTTTTTTCACGACACCACGCCGCGGGGTTCAACTTTATCCCTTAAATATGTTTTATAACAGTACATCTTCAGGTTCCTTTTCGTGTTTTAGGGTACTTTTATATAAGGCAAAGCTTAAGGATGAAACAAAACGAAACTCAGCAAGGCCCAAATAAGAAAAAAAAACAACAACAATGTCAGAAAAAAGCTAGAAATATTTGAACATATAACTTGAAATCCTTGCCGTCCAAATGAAGTTGTCTGACTCACTTTAGGGACTAGTGTTTCTAGCAATTTCAGACAAAACACTTATTTACTGAGGTCCTAGATATCAATTTTAGTCTCGTTTTGGCTCAAAACAGATTGCATAACAGTGTTGAAACTGAGAGGAAGGAAACAACATAAGGTTTAGAAGCGGTATTTAAAAAGACAAAATAAACTTGTGTGGCTGCTTTGCTCTTGGATAGAATCCCTTTTAAGTAAAATTTTTTTTAGGATTTGGCTTAATGTTTTTTTTTTCGTAATGGATGACACTAATGTTTTGTAAGTTCATAGATGAAACCGAAAAAAAAAAAGGATTTGTGGATTATATTGAGCCTTTTATCTCGAGCATGAACATCAAATATGCAAAATAAATATCCTTTTCCCCTACATCGTTTCATTGTACATTTCTTCTTTTTTGTCTGAAATAGGAAACATTTACTATTTTATGTCTGCGTAAAGTGTTAATGTATAGATACTTAAGAAGAAGGCAAGCAAACAGTAAGTTGCGCAGTTGATTACTGTGGGAACATAACATTTTGAGGCATTTATTCGCAAGACAAACTCACGCGCGAGTTTTAGAAATGCGTAGCTAAAACTACGTTTGTGTGAAATTGCGGCTGAATTGTCCATACAAGTTGTGATTTTTCTTGCCCGAGTGAGCTATTCATATATCTTTAACAGTAAAACTCCGATGACAGGCTTTAAATTTCGAGACCTCAGGTGAATTGGATGAACACACATTATCTGTCTGTTTTTCGATTATTTATGAGATGAATTCCGCAAAGAACAATTTAATGCTGAACAACACTCGAAATACATATCAAAATTTGTGTTAAATCTTGTTCGGCAGTGTTATGGATTAACTTCCCTTTATGGGCATTTTTTACTGTTTGCAGCTTTGAGGCTCTTTTGTTTCTAGAACAAAAGGTTGAAAGAACCGACGCTTAACAAATTTCCGAGCGCGAGATTCAAAATCTTCGTTGACGGCCGGATGTTAACAATATCACCCTTCTCGGAGTGGGGTAGGGGAATGTTGCTCAGAACAACGACAATTTGACCGGGGGGACGGAATGGGAAATTTGTTACCTGATTCAAGGTATTCCCTTCCTCGCGGAAACCGGCGAATGTCAACGTTCAGAAGCACGCTAAAAGGGCTACGGTTTGTATTCTAAAATACAAATGGAAAAGCGCAAAACGAGACAAGCAAAACCCAGCCATCGGATAATGAACTGAACAGTGATAGAAGTAATAAGCATTTTTTTTCGAGTTTGTTTAATGCTCTGCCATAGGCCAGGTGCTACTAAAGCCAAAGGCGCTGCGAGGAAAGTGGTCTATAGCTACCTGCAGCGAAGAACTACCGTTTATAGTTACTGCCACTATTAATTATGTTCGAAATATAAGTGATTACAACTTGCGTTTACGAAAGTTTTTATGGCTTATTGTCTTAAAAAATTTAAACAATAACAATAGGCAAAGTTTGATATGATTTAATAACGTAACAAAGAAAGTAATATTTACTAAAAGCTGTTTTAAAAGAATAACAAAGACTTGTTAATATCAAAGCCAAAATTGACCATGATATGTTTTTATGTCTTGTTATGTTGATATGTTGTATGTCTTGTTTGCAGGATAAAATCTTGCCGCGTTATATAAGTCTTATCAACCTTTCTCGGAAAACGAGTTTTCAATCCAGTATGATGCATTTTGGATGGACCGGCTTGAGAATCAAAGAGAAACACAACAGAGAAATGTCGAAAACAAATGTCCGTCTTGCAGTGAAAATTTGGATCAAAACGTAGAATTTTTCTTGCAACTGAGAACCGGGTCCTTCGAAAACGATCCAGACCCCCGCCTGAGTGATAGCAGATTGTGGGCGCGAAATGATGAAAATGCTTATCGCTCAGCCGAGTTTTAACACAGCTGAGCTGATCACTGTGAGATTTACGTTGACAAGCATATCGTTATTTTTTTCGATGATACATTTTGGGGAAATGATATCAAGCGAGTTCAGTTTAATTCTTGCAAATAGCGCCGTGTTGTATTTTTTCGTTTATTATGACGAAACGTTCTAAAATTTAAACGAGAAATTCCTCGATAATATTCTAAAATTGTAGTTTACCAAATAGATTTTTTTCTTCTTTCAATAATTTTAACTTAGTTCTAGTTGTAGTTTTTAGTCTCTTTTTTAGGGGAGTATTATTAATAAGGTTAACCTCTAAACTCCATTTTCGAATTTACGTACATTTTATTTAATTTGTATTCATGAATTTGAATATACATGTATATATTCCCTGATCTTTATACAGTTGTCCCACTCTTAGCCGACCACCCAAAATGACAATGCCTCGTTGGTCGCTTACGGGAGGTAGTCGCTTACGAGAGCTTTGACAATATTGGGTCAAAATGTTGTCCCACTGAAATATGGTAACTGCACAGAATCGCCTCGTGCGCCAATGTTTTGCTATGTTTTGTTTCATGTATCAAAGAAAATGTTGACAAAACGGATTTGGTTCTCCCATTGAGTAACATCCGTCTGTTGTACAACCCAGGAATACGGTATAACATCCGCTCTATCATCTGTAAAGTTGTCGTTTACTTAACAAATAAAGAAGCCTAAGCCGTGTATTACTTAACAATTAAAAACAAAAGAAAATTTCAAACTTTTAGCTCTCACTAAAAGTGGTCGCAGTCTCCTGCGAAGAAAGGTGGTCGCTACAATTAATTATTTTTTGAAAGATAGCTTGTATTGTACTGTGCTTTCCGAGGATTCAAACTCTGAACACTAAGAGAGAAGGTAAGAGTTAGCTAGCGTTCCTCTCCTCTATGCCAAAAACAAAAACAACAATTCTGTGTGCCCAGGCCCTCGATGACTGATCTATTTTAATTTGGTTTAGGATGGAGAAGATTGACACGGATTACAAACGACAAACATGAAAAATTAAGGCTAAATTTATATGCTTTTCAAGGTCTTTCAAGATGCGAAAAACGTAAAACGAAGCTCCTTTTTAAAAGTTTTATGCTGCCGGACCGGGGACACACACACATGTATGGAGTCTTCCACTCGAAATAGAATTTCCATTGAATACAGAAATGTTAAACCAAAAAACACCCATTAGTTCCGAGACTTAAATGTTATTTTGACTCGGAAAATTATTTTCTACGTCATCATCTCCAAAAAAATAACAACAAAGACAGACATACTTTAGTCTTCCAATGTTATTAAGTCAGACTCTTGGCTTCAACCTGTTGATGCAGTGAATGATGCTTTAAGTTCTTTACGATAGAAAAAATAAAAGAACCTTGCCAATTTACTGTCTATTGGTTTTTACAACCCTGGCGCATATAATAAATTGCAAACCGATTTTGAAGTCATTAAAGCGGATCGATGATGCACGGTTGCCACCAAACACACGTGAAATTTACATAACGGTTTAGTTCGAGTCACGCTAGAATTTTCCTTCTCTGTCCCAGACTTTCGTCGATTCCACTTTAGTTGCTTAGACATTCTTGTTTTTCTAGAAAAGAATATGACAATTATTCTCCGATAGTTTAACTATAGTTCAGAAAACACTCGTTGTCAAGGAGCTTGCGTGCCGAATAAACAATGGCGTGAACTATATTTGTAACAATGTCATTCTTGCTTCGATTCCATTTGCTTTTTGGTACGTACATGGTAAAACCTTTCTTGATGTTAGCACATACGATGCAAACAGCTTGTTGAAATGAATAAAAACAAGACATTGCATGGTAAATTGTACGTGTTAGATCATCGCGACAGACTGGCGGCAAATATCGCCAAGATAATTGCAGATATCCCTCTGTTTGTTTGTATTAAGATTAACATAGTTTAAGAGTGCTTTTACAGACTTTATCAATGGCATCCTAGATTTGTTCAGTCATTCAAAATATACCCCGTACACTGTTGCCACAGCGAATAGAGTTCCGTTCTCGATGCTTGCCGAGACGTGTGTGTCGAAATCCGCGTTCCAAAGACACCTACTGGCAACCCTAAGGCCTTGGTCGTGTTTTGAGCCCACATTGACCGAACAAACAAGTTTATAGCGTTCGATACTTAGACTTTTAACTTGTTCCATAATCCTTGAGCTTAGCAACTTGGTCAGAAAGCCACATTCTGTAGCGTTGTAGATCAGGTCACCCAACAAGGATTCTAAACTATTTTGGATAATTTCTTTCACTTCTCTTTCAGGAAATTTTCTCTTTGGCTCAGTGCGGTACGTATTCTCTACCTCTGGCTTTTTCTCTTCTTCTTGACCTGCTTTTTCCGACTTTTCGCGGGCGGATTCGCTAAGGTTTCGCCAATGACGGTACGGTGAGATATAAGCTGCGATTTTGGAAGCTTTCTTCCCTTGCGGATTAAACGACAATCGTCGTGATGAAGTCGTGCTACCAGCTTCGGAAGCCCGCCTTCCTGAACCACTATATCCTCCATAGTCTTCATCAGTTGATGACTGCACTGACTGAAAACTCAGAACACGAGCACGCGGTTCGAAATCCATTTCTCACAGGAAAATATTTCACGTCCTGGACGAGACTAACAACTATAAACAAAAGCGTGCGTTAAGTTCCCATGGTCTCCCAAGGTTTCATCTAGCATCGGTTCAGTAGATACAGATGCCAAAATCTAAAATAACACCATTAAGTCACTTTTTAAACAAAAGGATGCATTTTTGTGAAACATTCCTCTTCTAACCGTGCATTTCATTAGCCGGTAATTAAAATTCCCCGGCAATTAGGTTTCCTTTTAGATCCCCTTGATCGCAATTGAGGAGAAGAGCAGTACCTCGAGGGGTCAGCAAGCAGCGAGCTGTGGGCTGATGATGGAGAAAAAGCAAAAAAATGCATTGGCAAGCCTCTCTAAAACAGGCTGTTTGCATTTCCAACGGCTCTCTACTCTAACCCATTAAGTTTATTAACTCTAGAGGTCTGGATGTCGATTAAACTGAAAGCTATGAATTGGTCGAAATTGCTAAAATCGTCTGCCTGGGAAACGATTTGTTTTTATCCAAATCCAGAGATCTGATAACTGCGAAACTTATCGATAGCTTAGATAAGGTCTAGATTCTAATTGACAGCAGAGACTTCGTCATGTGCAATTCAACTCAGAGGATGCTAGCTGACTTCCATCGAGAACCTCAAACAATCAGTCAGTCAGTGAGTCAGTGAGTCAGTCATGAAGAAACAGAGAATTAACTCTGAAGTGTAAATTTTAGTGCTAATTTAACCCATGAATAACCCACTGGGCGTTAGCCCTAGGAAAG
>CM042757.1:24555642-24568747 GCA_022496165.2 Catalaphyllia jardinei | reverse complement strand
GGCGTTAGCCCTAGGAAAGGGAATCAGGGAACCACACGAGGTAAAGAGTCAGTCAGTCAGTTAGTCAGTCGGTCAGTCAGTCATTCAGTCAGTCATTCAGTCAGTGAATCAGTCAGTCAGTCAGTGAGTCAATCAGTCAGTCAGCCAGTCAGTCAGTCAGTCAGTCAGTCAATCAGTCAATCAGTCAGTCAGTCAGTCAGTCTGTCAGTCAGTCAGTCAGTCAGTCAATCAGTCAGTCCAGTCAGTCAGTCAGCCAGTGAGTCAGTGAAGCAGTCAGTCAGTCAGTCAGTCAGTCAGTCAAGGTAAAGCCATAAGTAGTTGTGCTTAAGTCTTGGCTATGAAGGTAACCATTTGCCCTTTCTTCCGTTTCAAGCATAAACTGACCAGTGGAAAGATTTCATTTTACTACCGACTGCGGACTTCCTGAAACGGTGTGCAAGTCTCAGTAGACTATATTCGTATTCTAGGTATTGTACTGGAACTAACTTGCAATGGAGGCTCATGTGGCGTTAGCCTCAATTGCATGCTAGTTCCAGTCCAATACCGAGAATACAAATATGGTCTGTTGCAATATACAAATATGGTCTGTTGCAATCCACCGTAAGAAAAAAAGATGGCGGCTGTACATTTTACCACAATACCTTGGCAACCAAACTAAGCCCACTGGGCATATAGAAAGATATGTTATAAAGGCAGTTGCTCCTATACTAACACCATTGCTCTTGTTGAGTTTAAATGACTTACAATTTTTCTTTGTGTTTTCATACGCTCTTCTAAAGTTTTCGTGCGTAAAGCATTATAGGAAAATGTACCAGTCGCCATCTTTTTCCTTACGGTGGATTGACAAGGACCTCGTTAGCCTCAAAACTCAGTGCTCAGGGTCTACTATATTTGCGTTTTTTTTTATTCATGACAGTTATCACCGTGTGCTCTTCACAGCGTTCTTCCATTTACGTTTTCTAAATTTAAGTTTATCATTATTATTAAACAGATACTACAATAATGAACAGATGGTATAGTAGAATATTGAGATTTCCGTGTAGCCGGTGCCGCTGGCTCTAGCTCCAAATGCTCTGAAAGGACAGAACGGTCAGCAGGAAATACTTCCTTGTTTTAGATCTCTGATAACACCTTTACTTCCCACATAGGCATCGAAACAAGCTGAATACCTGTGCGGCAAATAAAGGAAAACAAATTGTTAAAATATAATATAAGGTATATTATTATTAAAGTATAGGAAACATCGTTTTGGTGCGCGGTGGAGTGTTAGTTCGCATTTTACAAAGGCTCAAGTTTTTAAAAGTGAAAGGTGAGATGGATGGCGCTTTACATCTGCAACAAACTTAAAATTTTGACTGTGTTTGAAGAAAATTCAATTAATTTATAGTGTAATCAATCAAATGAAAGCTTCCTATATTTATTTGTTTGTCCCTCTATCTGTTTGCTTCTTCGGTTGGATGGTTGGTCGGTTGCATGTTTGTCTCAGCTAAAGACAAAAAGGAGCAAAATTGTTCGATTTCTAGAAGAAAAATCGCCATACATCGCAAAGTGCAATTTTCCTGTTTCTTCTTAAGCTGTTTTATTGATTTTTCATAAATTCCAATTCCCAGCTGTTTGTTGTTGCTGTCTGACTGTGTCCCAGTCGATCCGGGTTCTATTGACACTTTGTTGAGTTTCCATTTCAGCAACCAGGCTATATAGCTATTCGCCGCTCCAAGGTTATAGTTATTAAGGTGCTTTACATGGCCATTTTTTGCCAAAAACTGCGTGTGAGTTTGCCTTCTGGTTTGGCATTAGGGTTTTGGGAAGGAACATGCCAGAACATTAGGATTAGCATTTTAGGTTTTAGGACTTTTAAACTTTCTTTGATATTCGTTGTACCTGATGAATTTTTTTACCGTGCATAAATAAAGTTCAACGTAAGTTCAAAGAACATATTTCCATTACCATAACATTTACATACCACCAATTCTGAGCTTTCCCAAAGCCTCTTAAGCTGTAATTTCCGTAAACCCTTCCCTTTATGTCACGGAAGAGCGATATATGTTCAAATATGGTCCAAAAATATTTTTAGGTTGGAAACGTGGAGTTGAATCAATCTTTGTGCTCCAACACTTTAACCTGAAACATACCTTTAAAGCTGAACCAAATTTGATTCTCCATTAGACCCAAACAGCTTGACTACAATGTGAGCCCAATGTAACCCAACCAAAAACGACCAATGTGATTGCCGTATAATAAGAAACTGAAATGAAACCAATTCAACTAATTATTAAACAAGAAAGGAAACTGATGCAAACACTAACAACATCGAGTTCCGTCCGCAGTTGGACTCTGAATCTACTAAATAAAGGCAGTTTAGTCTCATACCATTAACGGATTTAACTCCAGACTGCACCGGCGTTCACTTACTAAATCAGTTCCAAGACCACGACTTTCTGAATTTCCCTAAAATGGAATAAATCTCGCCGACAAAAAAGAAAAACGTAATAGCTATGGATATATTTTAGATAAACCAGTTTGACACATGGAGTGCGTAAATAGTGTGGCAGACATAGTTCAGTTAAAAGCTCAGAGTATACCTCGTAACTTGCATCAGACAGCTTGTGTGTTTGATGCATTGTGCATACAATGTGGTGACAACGACTCAATGAAATAAGCAGGAGCTCGAAAGTGGTCGCACACCAAAGGACCTATTACACCAAGATCTGTCGAGTAAAAAATCAAACGTTACTTGTTTGCAAAACTTCGTGAGTTTAGAAGTTGGCTTTGACGTACTTAATATAAACCTTGGCGTCCCGGCCTTTCCCACAACAGACCGCAAAAAGATTCACGCCCAAATTTGATTTTGCTGTTTCTAGTGCTCAGTTTGACAAGGCTGTATACTCTAATTTCTAGGAGGCGTAGAGAGCTAATGGTTAGAGTGCGGGTTGTTTTGTTCTTTGGCAAGACACCCAATTTTCACAGTACCTCTCTCCACCCAGGTGTATAAATGGATATCGGCAAATGCGGTGCTGGAGGTAATTCTACGATGGACTAGCATCCCATCTAGGGAGGAGTAGAAATACTCCTAGTCGCGTCATGCTACGGAAATGGGGATAAGTTTCGGCTGTATGGACCATTTGGCCAGCCGTATACTTTACCCTTGCCTTAACCCTTGAAAGGTGGTCTTACACCTATTTCCTAACCATGTACGAACTAGGATTGTTGCTACACCACGTAATAGGATACTATTCCTACACAGTTTATCTCGCGCATTGTGCCAGGTTGTCCCACCAGTTCACTGGTATTCATTTACACCTGGGTGGGGGTGGACACTGGAAATGTAAAGTAGCTTCTCAAAGGACACAAAACAATGTGTCCAAAGCCTCCTACCCTGCCTCCCCTCCCCCATCCAATTCAATGATTAGAATAATTAGAACTTCAAGCAGTCTACTTTCCTGGTGATGTTATGAGACATGACTTGCTATGAAGAAATGACAATAATTATAAGTAGTCGGAACAAGATAAGCTTACCATTTGTGACACTTAAGCACCCCACTTATTCTAATTCTCCTTTAGGGTAAAAATCAATATGACCTGAAGCTTGGAACATTCCCCAGCGATCGGCGAATCACATCCACAAATTGAGCATCAGTTGGGTCCAGTCTTACCGCAGGATCTGTCGTTGAAAATAGCGGTCCAGCAGGGTCTAGTCCTATTGAATTTTGAGGAGTAGAATAAAACAAGTACTTTAAAAAATGTGTAGCTTTTTATACTTCCTTGTTTACTTATTTACTTGCTTGCTTATTGCACGCTGGAGAAACTGCTGTTCTGAATCGACATTTTACAACAAAATTAAAACAAAGTGACACAAATAAGTTTGTAATTGTCTTAAACTTTACTAAATTCCACATATGGAAACTTTTTGTTATATAGACCACGCAAGAAAGGCTTGCGTTACAGCCCTTCCAAATGTGGTAACTGTGTCACAAAATTATGCAAAATTAAGTGATTTCTGAGTCAAAAGAGTCACATTAGTGTTGTTTTGCGAAGAAACTGTCTACTTGCTGATGGATATTTTTGTCAAGATTTTGAAAAGAAAACAAGAGAAAGACTTACAACTTTTTTGCTGGAAAGTACAGCACTACCTTCAGAAAGAGGTCTTCTTTGAGGTCTTAAAACTGTTCTTGCCAAAGGATCGGTCTTTTACCTGTTTTCAAAATGGCTGCCCTCAGCGCACGATTCGTACAAACCACAAGTGTGCAAAATACTGCTGTGTTAAAACGTTGTCGGCCAAGAACCTCACAAACTGCTATTTGTGCTTTTAGGAACGTTTCCTGCCCTGAAGCGCACATGAGACAAGGGCGAGATCACGCGCGCATGCCATTCGTAGGAAAACGAAAGTTACCTTAGCCAATAGAGGCGCCCGCGTGAACTTGGGAAAACGACAGCATAACTTAAGCCGAGAAAGAAGTGCACGTGAACAAAGGGGAAAACACACGCGTACGTCAGGCAAGGGCTGTCCTAAGGACCGTTGTAAAAGGTAAGTGTACATGTCCTGATTTGGTTATTTTGTTATTATTTTGTTACTCATAATAATCCAGCAATCAAACGCAAAACCAAATTATATACGCAGAAACGCAGCATCCACGCGAGAAAAGTTCACGAAACAAACATAAGAAAGCGTGGAAAGCGCGTGCGTAAAGTACGTGCAGTAAAACAAAAATCGGCCGAGCCCGGGAAAGCCGGCGCACGGAAGCTGAAGACGAGAACACTGAAAGCGTAGTATTCCGTAGTCCGCTTCGGTAAGGCGCAGTAAGACATGCCTGGAGTGATACTCTTTTAATTAATCAGTGAATGTTTCGGTCAGTGTAAACGCAGAAGCAAAGCTATTAGGAATTACGTTAGCCTCCATACTGAACTCAAATGAGCTCCATGAGTGACAGTTACCTGTGATCTGCACTAAAATACGTCCGTCCTGTTGCAGTCTGCTTCCAGCGTACCCTGCGATATGAGAGCCAAGACTAAACCCCACGACGTGATAAAGGTCCGGTGAGCTTTGGGTTTGAGAGATGAGGAACTTAATCAGCTCCGCTATTATTGCCCCCACAAGACGTGTGTTCCCTGCCGCTTGTAGATAGGGCGGGAAGCCACCTCTGAACCAATATACTAAAATAACATTGCAGTCCACGTTCCTTAATAAGCCGTCTCGTATGTGTTCCACCCATTTGGGTCTAATTTCTGCACGTACAATGATTTCAGTAATGCAAGAGAAAATGAGAAAACGTATTGAACGCATCCTTTAAGCAACGGTACAATTTAATTTAGTAATCACAATAATGTTACTTTATATCATACAGATGATGAACTATATTGAAAACAAATCCAAAAGAAATATTTTTCCCCAAAGTATAAAGTTTCATCGGTTTTGCAACAACACAAAGAAAGACGTGAATTAAAAGCAACTTCATTCTTCTACGCTGATATAAATTTAATTCTGGTAAACCGTGGAAATAACGGTTTCAATTTCAAAACACTAAAACTTTACATTATATGGAAAATATTGTATACTGCAATTGTATACTGCAACTCTTCTGAAATGTCCGTTCCTTAAACGCATGCGCAGAGACATGTTAAAGTGACCATAACAAAGAGCCCGTGCATTCTCGGTCAGCAGTTAGCGACAGGACGGAACTAAATAAATAAATAAGTCTGAACAAAATCAACACCTGGAACTAGGAATTCCTTGTTTCAGTTTTATTACAGTTGTTTCGACAAAGTTTGTCCCACAACAGCACAAAAACCCACGCGAGAATGCCGATTGGTATTATGGGTAGTAGTAGTTTGATACTACTTGGCTGAGGTTCACGGTGTTTAGCAGAAGGAAAGAGAATGCATGAATACACGTGCTTGTGCTGCGTCCTTCTCTAGCGCCGAAATACCTTGGGCTTCAATCAATCAAGTGCAAAACCATCGTTACCCATAATAACTTTCGACTTTGTCAATTGTTACATCCATTTTTACACATTTGTAGGTGTAGAGGCGACATTTTGAAGCAATTATGGCCGGAGAAAGCGGCAACGAGGCAATTCTCTTGAATGGCTCTCTGTTACTGAAACATCCATACTTTCCATAGCAGACTTGAATCTCAGCTAATAGATACACAAAGTGTTCAACTAAATAAAAGCAAATCGTTTTAATTTAATGTTAAGTTATTTTTACAATGTGGTATTTTTTAATGATGAAATCTCACACGTCACCGTTGTTTCGGTTTTGGTGGAGTGTAATTATAGATAAAATTGCTGACTTAAAATAAACAGCCTGCACCTTGGGGTCATCTTCTAGTTCAAAATTTTCGGAATTTTTTGGTGCAAGAGAAAGAAAATCCTATTTACGTTATGAGTTCCTCGTCAGCCTTAATAGTATTCTCTCATCGATGCACAAATGAGATGAGAATTATTTTCGATTTCAATTTTTAAAGAATGGTCTAAATCAATGTTTCTCTAGCTGTAGGGTAGTAACCCGCTTTGGTACAAAGGAATCAGAAGTTACAAAACGTTTAGTGGAGAGTAAAAAACAATTAAGTTGCCACCAATGCTCATTGCATTTATCACCTTTGCTAAAACGTTCATAAATATTGGCGTTCGTATAGAATAGATTCATTAAAACCTTGCAGTTGGGTTTTCTTTCCGTGTAATTTTGTTTTACCTTAAAAGTAATCTGGAGAAAGAGTTTGTAATCCGCATCTTATAAGAAAAATTCCAAGGTCACCGTTTGCCAAGCCAGAGAGGAAACAGACCAGTAAACCTAAGATGAACATCTTTACCTTACAACTTTGACTCCAATGCGATGATCGGTCTAGCGTGCTGTGTTTCGAAAAAGAAACTTTGCTGGTTAAATGATCGTGGTATCAACTCCATTAAGAGTCAGCTGAGTAATTGAACAAAATCGATTGTTTTGAAAAGACAAAACGAACACTTGAATTGGTGAAAAGCGTTCACATTTAGCTTATACTCTGCGGATTGTAAACGTGTACTACGACATTAATTTATCCTAAAAGCTTGGAGTCTGCCCACGATAGAAAAGGCAAACCTTAAAAGAATCTTCACCCAATTTTCACCTAAGAAAGACAGTGTTCTTTTTGCAATATCATTACTTACATATCTCTTTTACGGATTGCACAAAACTAAAATTCTTAGGTCCTAAAATTCTTATCTTCATTGGATGATTTTTGGACTTTCACCATATTAAAACTTGATTATCTCTGTCTGTTATCGGTGTCATTTGAACTTCAGACTGCTCCTTATCTTCTGAGTCAGTTTAATCTTTGCACAAGTAATTTGCCAGGCTGATTGACAAAACAAAAGCAATTTATTTGCCCAGCTTGCAAGAAAATATACAAAAATTTGGAACGATTAACACATAAATTGTTTGTTGTAGCTTGGGCGGCCCACGAGATGGTCTGATATCTGATTGTTATTTCTTTAATGTCATTGTAAAAGTAAAGATATTTTTGTCTGTATTCGAGCTAAACTGGTTAAACCGATTTAAACCGTGGGGTTAGAGTTTATAAAGCAGTCACATTATCCACAGTAGGATGACGCACAGAAACCTGGAACTGGGAGTTTGCGGTTTTAGTTACATTATGTTTTGATTTCGCACGAAACAAACCCAGCTGAAAAATCGATCCAAGTCGATTTTATTCTTCAACGGAAAACTGACACTTTAAATTGATGAAAAAGTACAACTTTGTTTGATTTTCTAATGCAGCGATGTCGAGTCAATTTTTTCTAGTACATTTATTTTCCTCTTTGCTATCTGGATTCTTTTTGATCAGAAAGGAATTCCAAAGACTCAAGGCGATATTTCGTCTGTGGGTTACTCTCAGTGACTGATTTTCACATCCTTGCATGCGGTGGCTGATCCCGCAGTACACCAGACCGAAACGACACGGTAATGGTCTTTTTTTTTACAGCTAACAAACAAAAAAGAGCCAATATAAGTTGCTTCGACTTTTTAAATATTTAACTCAAGAATTCTGGGTATAATTTGACGTTTTGTTCAAAATGTTCAAAATGACACAGTTATTATTCTATTTGGCGGCGACGATCAAAGAGAGAGTTGCCGAGCTCGGGCGACCCATTCTCGGCGCCAAATTAAATGAATGGAGACACAAATGCTTCATATTTTTCACTCTTTGCAATCTGATATTGTTTTTGGAGTCAAAAAAGGTTTTTTGTGAATATTTAATGGCTTCTCTAGTGTGAAAAGATACATGCATTTGACGTCAGGACAGCAAGGTTTTCCCGCTTGCAGAATCTTGATTGTCAGGCGCGCCGACCGCATGTAAGGATAAATAAACAGTAGCCTCCATTTGGCGTAGAAATATGCTAGGATATTTGTCCGCGAACATTATCTGTTCCGAGAAGCGAACAGTGACCTACGAGGAACAGATGATGTCCAATAGTTTTCTGAGGGCTAACTGTGGGCTATACGAAGACCTGATATGTCCAAGGACAAATATCCGAGCATATATTCGCCCCAAATGGAGGCTATTGTCTTTATAATCCTTTAAATCTTTTTCGAAACGGGTTGAAAATTGGAGGAATATTCTCAGATATTCCCAAGTTTTAGCTGGGGAATATTTGATCACGTGACGTGGTTAGACCAATCGTGCGCGATGATAGATTATAATGTTATATGCGATCTTGTTCATTCTCTTCCCCAGAAGCGACGCCCTCTGGCAAGCACCAAGAATCATGACCTCTCAGGTTTGACGGGATGTCGGTAAATCGCGGACTTCGGGGTTGGACCTTCCCAGAGGTCGCGATTATTGGTGCTGATAAAAAGGAGCGGAGCCACTGGGAATGAGAATGAATGTTGCACATGATTTTGTGCAAGTTCACGCATGCCTAGATATTCTTTCCTCAAATAAATCCACGAAAAGTAGAATTACTATTTCAAACTTGGAAGTTTATTGTTTCATTTCACTCTTGCATACACATAGATTATACATAGAGAAAGCTGTAGTGCAATGCAGGTCACTGGGGCACTCCTTAACCCAGCATTATTCCTGCAATGAAAGATGAAAACACCAAAAAAGTCAATGAAACTATGCTTTCATAGATGACATCCAACTTACTTTGCTCTTATCTAGACCGTTAAAGACGTAATATCAATTAAATCCCCGGGATTTGAACAGTGGGTGGTTTATACTCCGGTCTCTCCACTCCCTCTGCCCCCGCAGGTCATAAATTTATTGCGCGCACTCCATTCATCAGGTTGCTGTGACGTTTAACCCGTTAACAATTTATTCTCTTGAAGACAGGCAATGCGAAAGTAGTGTCTTAGTTAAGAATTCAATTAATATCGTACCCATCATCTCGCCCTGTTTGACGCCTGGCCGTGGGAGATATCTTGGTTCTAGGTTAGAAAGCGACAATAACCCTAACCAAGATTTGAACCACCGCACCTCAAAAAGCAGTCACACGTCCTCGCTAATCTCATGGGGGACGCTAATCCTAAGGGTTAAGATGGCTATTTTACTGCAAATAGAGAACGTAGTGGTGGTGGAAAAGAAGGCAAGCAATTTTTACGAGCCAATATATTTTGTAGTATACCAAGTGTTACTTTTATCAGACGGTCGCCGAGGGGGCGTTCCATAACTATATAAGATCAACAAGAATAGCTGTTATCACAGTTGAGTCCGCGGTTAAATATTGCTTTGCTTGAGAAAGGCATGCGAACAAGGCGAAAGGGTTAATACAAAGCAGAATGGACTCCTTGGCTCCTTTGTATGTCAAACTCTTGATATCTGTGATAACAGCTACTGGAAGCATTGCCTTGATATATTTCTAGGCACTTCCAATTAATTCTGCAGAGCCTGTTTTTAAAGTGAGTCAGTATAGAAATAACAGAGACCTGAACAATAGTGTTTAGAACTATTTTTGTACTCTAATCCAACTTACAGCAAAATGGCGCCATTGAAGTAGTTTTCAAATAGAATCTCCCAGTGCCCTTAGCGGAATCTGCATCGAAACCCATCGAGGGACATCCGCCAGCAGAGCATATCAGAGTGTTTCTATCTCTACAATCCTGGAAGCTTTTGCAGGGAAGTGTTTTCCATGAGCATTGTTTAACAGATGCAATGTAGTACTCAGGAGCAAGCAGGTGGTCACATGAAACTGAAGACACGATATCTGGTACGGAAACAACAACGGAAATATGAGTCGGTTTAGTGATACTTTTACACGGTTGTGCATAAAGCTAAAAACTTGCTTGGCCACATGCCTGAAACAAAGGTTACCTGAGAAAAATAAAAATTATACTACGAAGCCTTAACTGGCCGGAAGCCGACAAGTTAGCTGCATACAAAGAATGGAGGAGATAAATTTAGGATAACCGAACACAAATCCGACCATGTGTGGTATCATGTGGTAGCCGAGAGCTACCGCTCCCCTAACCAGTAGACAATATTCTCTTCCCCATGGTAACATACATATACATTACTTCATTTACCCTGGGATTTTAGAGCAGCTTATGCAATGCAGCTAATATCTCAGAGCATTTAACCATCAAATGAGAGATAGATCACCACACCGGGAATTTCGTCCTCTACTCTTTTCGAAATCGTATGGGTTCATTTACGTCCCACAGAATTAATGATATAGAGCTGTGAGACGGGACTTCATCGTCCTTAGAATTCATCGTCCTTAAACCAGAAGACTACAGAGTGTAATCATTTGCAGATGTCATTACAAAGGTAGCAGTTTCACTTTATTTATTCAAAGACTTTGATTTTTGGTCCGGGCGCGGTTTAAATCCGCGACCTCCTGCAAGCTAGTTCGGCGATCTACCATTGCGTCATTTGCCGAGTCTGAGATTTAACTTACCATTTTTATCAATTTTACAACCAGGCTGCTTGTCACCACCGTTAGGGAAAAAGTCAATGTGCCCGACTGTTTCGTCCCGTTTCGTCCCGAAACCTATAGTATCAGTGTGAATGACATCAACTTGATCAGCATCACTTTTATCCAATCGGAAATCGGCATCTACGTTCGTATGCAGTGGACCAGCAGGATCCAAACCTATTATTGAAAAGGACGCAGATAATTGATTTTATTATAAAAACTGGATCATTACATAAAGCAATTTAAGTTAGAGTTTTCATTGGCTTACTAGGGTTTGCAAAAAAACTGAAGTACCACTCATTAACCGAGAGTGAGGTACTTATCGTAAAAAAGTCATTCGAGGTGGTTTTCGCTCATACTAATGAAATATCTGTATGCTACTTAGTGAAAATAACATTGTCCTTTGTCCATTTGTTGTTTTCGCCCACGCGCTCGTAGCTTTTTCTCACTCTAAAGAGAAGTCGAGCCGAGAAAAATTTTCATAATGCGCGTTGTTACAAGAAAATTTTGCCCACCCAGCCGCCAATCAGAGCGCGCGTACTATTGTAGCCATATAATAGAATTTTGTAATCACCAATTTTTTTTCGTAATCCTGTTCGTAATCCTGTTCGTGGATCCGCAGACTACTTTGACAATGTTATGAGGAAATTCATCATCAATAACGGGACAGACGCATGAAAAACTGACCTCAGAAAATCTTGCCCACTCAACCGCCAATCAGAGCGCACGTACTATTGTAGCCATATAATAGAATTTTGTAATCACCAATTTTTTTTTGTTTTCTTAATCCTGTTGGCGCATGAACTGACAGATGTCACTTAGTAACTTGGGAATCGTAATAACTTTGACTACCCTGAGCTTAATCTTGGTAACACTGCTGGTCATAATAGCTGATGTACCATGGATCCATGCTGCTGCTGCTGCTGCGCGTCATACGGTCACGTCCGCTTCGTTTTCCATTTATATTTAAGACAGTACGCGCAGTCTCATTGGTCGATAGGTGTGTTTAGATGAGAGTATGCAAACACGGTTGTCACGTCACGCTTTCCGTGTTTCACTGGCACAATTTGAAATTATTTTCAAGCCGGTAGTCTAACTCTCAAGTCCAAATATTAAGGAATTCAAATGAAGAAATTAAAACTATTCCAAGTTTTGATTTGGGGATTGACCATCTCTTTTCCTCTGACCCGTGGAAAGAAAGCAAAAGAAAGATGTACAACAGCGCTTTCCATGCTTCGATGTTAGTGAGCTAGACGACCTTGTCGAGGGAGCTCAAGCAAAGACAACAAAATATTATGCAACAAAATATGCAGTAAACGTTTTTCAAGGTAATTCTTGCATTCAATTACTACAATAAAGTTCCCAAACTCACATTCTATTTTTTAAAAAAGATATACAATAAAATTAAACGCGAACTATATGCTGCAGACTGCGAATGCGAAATCTGTTCAAAGGTCTCTTGGTTCAAATCAAATTTTACGGCCGGTACACGGCCGATCGGTTGCCGTGTTTTGGCTGTCAAATGTTCAAAAAATGACCATTAAAACTTGGGAAAATGTACCAGATAGCTCACCAGAGTGATGGATTTAATGCCCTTCGACTTAACTGCATAAACTCAACCCTGCCTGCTTATGCAATGATTCCAAACCAGCAAAACTTCACAAGGCACGCTGAGCCATTCAACTTCTCAACCATCTTCTCGGGCTGCCAAATCGGGCAAGTTCTCGTTACTTTCAAGAGCGATCAAGCACAGTGATTTCATCTTGAAGTTCTTTCAGGCTATACAAACACGGAAAACGTTTGCTATTGCTTAAATGTTCTGAGATTTTATGACGGATGGATGTCAAGGAACAATTAGCACTCATTGACTGGTCCCTTGGGAAACAGTGAATTTTCTTTTCCAAGAAACATTAAGATCCGAGGGAAACAAAATTCACTGTTTCCTAAGGAACCAGTCATCAAGTGATTTTTTTATAGCAAAAAAAAAAAGAAGCAAATTTTGAAAACCGTGATGAGATTCCAGCGAAAACATCAAGCCACTGATCACGTGCAACAGCGGCCAACATTTCGCGGGTAACATTGAATTGGTTCCCGTTTGACGTCATAGTTTTCGCAATGTTGCCTGGTCATGGCATTTGGCGTGAAACAGTTTCAGCTGTAGCAGGAAAAACGCCAGCTATATAGGATTAATGACTGGCCCCAAGAGAAAAAAT
>CM042757.1:24530642-24550642 GCA_022496165.2 Catalaphyllia jardinei | reverse complement strand
TAACGCTTTCATGTTTATGTGCTAAACGGGTTAAATTCTCTAAAAGGAGATTAAAAATGAGGTTAATTTCTCTGTATAGTTTTCAGTTTAAAACCTGGTGATTAACACATTTCAGTGTCACAATGACAATTCAAAGTTTTGAACCAATCACGCGCGGTTTAAAAATAATCCTGTGGTTTCAACGCAAGTCAAATTATCCAAACAGTGGTTAAGTATTGTTTTCTTTTCTGCCTACATCATATTGCATTTTGTTGACAATACATTACAAGAACGGTCGTATTATCGCGTGTTGTGTCCATGGTTACTAACTCTCTTGCACCCACGAGGATAACGCAAGGGAAACTTTAGGGCAAATACAAGTAAAAAACGTCATTCATAATTATTGATTTTTGCAGCCATTAAAGCCCGACACCCGACTCATCATTCAGATCAGTGTAGTTTCTTGTCACAGGACAATTAACTATGACAGGAAGAGGTAGAGCAGGATGATGAAGTAGGCTGTACTCTTTTTGTCCGCCATGCCATGTCCGCCATCGCCATGTCCTCACTGGCTCAAGGTAGATATTGAATCAAGCGTTTCAATATAGTCATATCTGATGCGAAATGTATATGAAATAATTCATATTTAAACTGTGGCTATAGATGAAAGTGAAAAATGATCATCGCAGTTAATTTTCCAGTTTAAGCAATTGGAAAGAAGAAACTTGAAAAAATCAGGGCTTCAACGGGATTCGATACTTGTCTGGAGGTCCCTGGTTCAAATCCTTCTCTCTGCCACTGAATGGATGGTCCCAGGTTCAACTCCACCACGCTTTGTAAATATAAACCAACTGGTCAGTCTCCCGCCAGTTGTATTTTCTAACAAGTTTCTGTTCAATTTGCAGCATCATTTGTTTGTTCATTTGTGTCCTCAGTTAACACAAAAGTGCTAGAGAGTTTTGCCACTTAAATAAGGCGACTAACATTTTTTATTATTTTTATTATTTCGTAAGAAACGGTTTCCTATTTTTTTAGTATCACAGATTTCTTATGCTCAGATGCAAATAGGGTCAGCTTGGGTATCACAATCAGAAGAAGTTTTGTAAGTTTACGTGGAGATATGTATTCTAACCAGGCTAACGCAAGTAGATATTGTTCTGATATCTTCTTCGAAAAGATATTGCTTCTTTGAAAATAAATATAGATCTGTGAGCAAATATCGGCGCATATTTTTGGGTAACAATAATCAAGTTTAAACACATAAAGAAACTGTGCGCGAGCAATAATTATAAAATGATGCAGAGCATAATTTGTCAAGCGTGAATTTCCAGTGGCGGACCGTTTGTTATCAGTCATTGGTCGGTTTCGATCCGTCTTTTGTTAGTCAAATTGTAAGTCAAAAGGGACTTTTAGCAATGACGTCGAGACCGTGGACGACGAAGTTGATGACCGATTGAGGCCTGGGACGGGGCGGTCGTCCACAGCGGAAAACATAAATACTTTTGCACACCGTTTACGTGGACGAGTCTTTTACTGCAGCTTTCTGTGGCAGTCAACAAGAAAATGTCTTTTAAAGAATTTCGTGACATGCTTATACTTCTTTACGGCGATAACATTGTCTCATGAAGAGTTTTTACTGCTGTACGATACTTTCAAAACAAAAAATCCCGTATTTCCTCACGAAAACTACGAGCGATTCGATCTGCATTCTATGAACTCCGCTGAATGCAGAGCGGAGTTTCGGGTCGAAAAGCAAGACCTCCCTCGCCTGGTTGCAGCACTCCAACTACCATCAATGCTGAGATGTGAACAGAGAAGTATTTGGGAAGACATAGAGGGGCTATGTATGCTTCTCAAAAGAGTTGCCTACCCATGCCGGCTCGGCGATATGATTCCGCGATTTGGCCGACCAGTTTCTGTAATAAGTCTGATCACAAATCATGTGATCGACTACATCTATGACGTTCATGGGCACCTTATAACCCAGTGGAATCAAGATCTTCTGAACCACGGGGCTTTACAGCGTTATGCAGATGCTATATCAGGACAAGGAGCCCCCTCGATAATTGCTTTGGTTTCGTCGATGGGACTGTCAGACCCATTTCAAGACCTGATGAACGTCAGAGAATTGTTTATAATGGTCATAACAGGGTCCACGCCTTGAAATTCCAATCGTACCAAATGGACTCATTGGAAATTTATATGGACCAGTTGGTGAGTTTTTTAAGTTCTTATTCCTGTTTTTAGTTATGTAAACTTTCTAAGAAAGTTCTATTCTCACCTTTGATATTTGTTTTCTTGTTTTTAGAGGGGCGAAAACACGACGCAGGGATGTTAGCAGATTCTGTACTATTACGTGACCTCCAACGGCATGCTTTTTCTCCAGCAGGTCGACCAATGTGCATTTATAGTGATTTGGCGTAACCTCTCCGTGTGCATCTTCAGATCCCGTTTCTCTACGTCTCACTTGCACCCCTCATGCAGGATTATAACGAAGCTATGAGCGCTTTAAGGATTTCAGTGGAACGGCGTTTCGGGGATGTCATCAATTCGTTTAAATTTCTTGACTATAAAAAGAATTTGAAGATTGGGCCTAGCAGTGTTGGCAAAATGTACGTTGTCTGTGCACTGCTTCGTAATGGCATAACATGCCTTTATGGTTACCACCAGAGATTATTTTGGTATTGAGCCTCCCACTCTGGAACAATACTTTCACTAATTAGATATTAGGCATTAAATATAAAATGTAGGGAGGGGATATCACACACTGCAGAGCAACAAAAAAACAGACCACCTTCTTCTACAAATAATGGCCCTTTAGCCCAAGTTAACTTAGGCATTTTTGCTTTTCTTGAGCCTGGGGTTGGGCTCAAAGTTTTTAACCATTACTCTGTTAAATAAAAAATATATTTATAAAAGGGGAAGAGCCATTTTCTTCAAATCAGTTTACATGTGAGGGCAAGAGGCAGATAAAGCGAAAAATGTTAAAATCTGGCCAAAGCTTTGTTGTCATGGAAATGCCAAGTCACATAGACATTGTAACACGAGAATGTTTCCACATAAACCTCAGAAAAGTTAGAAAATGTGGAACGCAACGTATGATAACAGTTCCATTGTTCAGCACACGTTATCATATCTTAACAAACAGATTATGTTATAAACATTTAAAGTTACCCCATCCCCACCCCGCCCCACCCCACCCCCGCCCCTCTAGGAAATATGATTAAATATTCCAAGACCACACAGCAATAATGATTACATTCTGATTTTCCAAGAAAGCTCCAATGTCAAAACTCCAGTACAGTTTATTAAAACCAAGGTTGAAACCATGTTAATTTTTAATTGCTATTCCAATGAAAAGCTATCCCAAAGTACTTCCATATGCTGCTGTTTAAATTGTTCTCAGTATATTTTTTAACAAAATGAAACTTGGAATGTTGACCTTTTCAATTTTTAACTTGCCAACCCATACAATGTAGGAGTGAAAAGGTTCACTTAACATACTTTAGCTTCAACTATATATCTTTGATCACTGTAAACATTCTATGTCCCGAAGAAAATAAAGAATCCAGTTTTTCCTATAGAAAAACAACACAACTTTCTAAATCTAGAAGAAATATCAACTTTGTTAACTAACAAGCTCATCAGGCACTGTCTCAAAAAAACCCTTTAAGCACTAAAACCAACAAAATGATAACCACAACATGATTGCAAGGGATAAGTGTCCAACAGCAAGTCTCCTGCCCAATTAAATTATTTGCTTTTCTCAACTGCTTTTTCACCTTTCTCTCATGAGGTCTTGGGCACGACGTTTTCCAGAAAACTCATGAGTATTTGACTCTGTTGCTGTTGCTGTTGCTGTTGCAAGAAAAGCATTTGAAAATTTTGCTGCTGCTGTTCAACCATGATCCTCAACTTGGACATCCTGGTATATTGTTGCTGGTCTGCTGATCTAAAGGCATTTGATGCTGGGCGGCTTTATTTTCTTGCTCTTTCTTCTTCAGTTCAATTCCTTCCTTCCGGATTTCTCTCTCGTTCTCGAACTTCTTTTTCAGGATTTGCACAGCTTCAGTAATACTTCTTCTGCTTTTTCGCTTAGTAGCTTCATCGCAACTTGTATCAGCATTCCTCTTTCTGGTTTGTCCCAGGCGCTCAATGGCTTTTAATCTACTTTCTTCTGCAGACGCCTTATCATTTTCATTCTTTTTAGTAAGGGTATTTGAATTTTCTTTCCTTTCTAAATCAGCTGCCTGTTCTTTTTCTATGGCTTCAGACAACGCTATCTCTATTTCTGTTTGATCATCACATGCAATGCCAGAACCTTGCTCTTCCTTTCTCATCTTTTCTTTGTATTTGGCAAGCAAAAGAGTAAGTCTGTCCCTCACAGCGTGCTTACTAACTTTGAATTTTGTTGAACTGATGCTATTTACGCTTAGTGCAATTTCACCCCAGATTTCTCCTCTCTCTTTACTTTGTCTTGGGTGCTTAAATGGTTCCAGAAGAACCTCCCTGCACAGCATAAGGTCAGGTTCATCTGACCACTTCATGGCATAATTTCTGAAAGCAACAAAACTCTTATTACATAAGGAATTACATCCTCTACATAGTGTTATTGCAATTAACTTTATCCTATGGTAAAATTAATTTTATTTTGAGTACTTAAGCTTATTTATAACCTTAAAGCTTTTAAGCTGTAAACATTTGTAAAGTAACTTTTGTTTTTATTTCTTTTCTTCCACTGAAAATCAATGCAGGCTAACACAGGTCAAACGTTCTGCTAATTTGAAAATGCAGAAATTACCCACTAAAACAATTTAACGTTTATTCAGTGTTGTAATCAACCTGGAGTGATTCAGAGCTAAGCTAAGTTTCCATGCAGTCAAGATCCGAGCAGTTCGAATATTTTTGAAAGACTAGAAATCTTCTTTAAAATGCCAGTTGGTATATGTTGTCTTCCGTCAATAACTGTGTCCTTTTAATCGCAATTGAGTTCACTAACAATAGACGAATCGAATCTACATGAACAGCTTTTCGTTCCACGTGTTATCTCCTCGTTCCGCTCCGGTGCAACTACGTATATGGTCACATGACCGACACAACATCCCTCCTTTTCTTTACAAAAAAAAACTTAATCTTAAACTAGATACAAACGATCAACGCAACTGTAACTATGTCCAGAGTTTTTCAGCGTTAAACAACTTATGTCTTTATCTCCATTGTTTGCACTGTTTCGTTCTCTTTGTTTTTGGAAAAGAAAAATCACAAAGACGTCCAAGCCATTGAAAAGCTAATACAATGTCAGTTTTCTTTCTGGGTTATTCCCATTCACCATAGCGATCTGGGGGACGCCTGTCCTGTTGTGGCCTCTGCTCTAATTCATTGTCCTCCTGTAACTCAAGCTGATGATCACTGTTAGCACTTTGTTCTTCTCTAGGGGTAAACTTCTTTACTTCTGTGACGTTCCTTTGGTATTGAACTTTCTCAGGTGACTGTTTCACAACACTATTGCCTTTCTTCTCGACAATTTCGTAAGGCTCACTTTCAAATTTGGCTGACAACTTGTCTGACTTTTTCTTCTTTAGGAGCACTTGGTCACCTGTCTGAAGATCATTTGGTTGAGCACCCCTCCGTTCATCTGCATATGTCTTCGCTTTCATCTTCTTTTCCCAGTCACGATCTCGAAGCTCACCATCATTTATCGTAGTTTCGCGCAACTCAGGCATCTTTGTGCGAATCTTCCGACCAAACAATAACTCCGCAGGGCAAGCTCCTGTGACAGTGTGAGGAGTTGTTCTGTATGTTGCAAGGTAATGAACAAGCTCCTTCCTCCAATTTTTTCATTCTGCTTGTGTAATCCTTGAGTAAGCTTCTGTTCTGGCGCTCCACTTCACCATTTGCTTGTGCCCATTGTGGCGTAACCTTGCGGTGTAAGATACCATTATCAACAAGATAGCACTCAAACTCTTCAGACCGGAATTGTGGTCCGTTGTCGCTCGTTATGGTTACTGGCAGGCCATGAACAGCGAATATCTTTTCAAGACGTGAGATAATCTGGGATGCAGTGACCGACATCAAGATTTCCACTTCATAGTACCTAGAATAATAGTCAATGACAACAAGCAGGTACTCCCCTGTTGGCATCGGTCCCAGGAGATCCAAGGATAAGTCCTGCCATTTGCCTAGCGGCAGCTCAGTAGGCATCAAAGGCTCCGGTGGGGTTGCTTGTCCAACTAATTGACATCCATGACACGACCTTACATACTGTTCAGCGTCTTTGTTGATACCGGGCCACCATACTTTGGTCCTCAGTCTCAGTTTCGTAGCAACAATTCCAACATGTCCCTCGTGGGCAATAGCTAGTACTTGCTGTCTCAAACTTTGGGGAATAACAATGCGAGTTCCACGCAAAACCACTTTGCCGATGGTACACAGTTCTTCTTTCACTGGAATATATTTAGCACATTCTTTTCTTCACTCAGTTCAGAATCATGATGGGACTGTTCCTCTACTTCCCGTGTTGTCATGGCTTTTGGGGTGGTTGTCTGGGCTATAAACCGTACATATTCTTCTGCAACGTTCCTCATATTCTCTTCTTCTTGACTCTGGCAGCAGCTCAGTCGAGACAGTGAATCTGCTATGTTCTCGCTACCTGGCTTGTATTCAACAGTGTAATCAAAAACTTGCATACGCAGTACCCAGCGTTCGATGCGGGCGGGGGGTCTCGACTTCTTCGAGTACAAACATTCCAATGGCTTGTGATCAGTTACAAGGTGAAACTTGATCCTATATAAGTAAGTGTGAAAACGTTTACAAGCCAATACGATTGCCAGCGCCTCGCGCTCTGTGTGGCTGTATCTGCGTTCCACTTCAGTTAAACTTCGACTGGCATACATAATGACCCTGAATTCCCCCCGCTGTTTCTGAGCGAGAACGGCGCCCAAACCCACAGGGCTTGCATCAGTGATTACACGAGTTTCGGCATCTTTGTCATAATATCCTAGAATCTCTTCTCGGGCCAGTTCATTTTTCAGCTTCTGAAATGCTTCTGCTTGCTCTGGTCCCCACTGGAACTCGACATCATTCTTCGTCAGTCTTCGCAGTGGCTCTGAAAGTGTCGCAATATCTGGGATAAACTTCCCACTGTAATTTACTAGCCCCAAGAATGACCTGACTTCTGAAACTGATTCTGGCTCTCTTGCTTCTACTACTGCCTTCACATTGTCAGCAGCCACACCTACTCATCGACTTGATAGGACATAGCCCATGAATGTCAACTGACTCATGGAGAATTGGCATTTTTCTAAGTTGAGGGTAAGGCCACATTTGCGTACGCGCACCATCACCTTTCGCAGACGCTCGTCGTGCTGGTAAAGTGTTGCACCATGCACTATAATATCATCTGAGATATTGTGCACTCCTTCAATACCTTGCAGTGTCTGCTGGATGACCTGCTGGTATTTCTCTGGAGCTGATGATATCCCGAACATCAATCTTTTATATCGGTAGAGACCTTTGTATGTGATGAATGTTGTAATCTCACGGGACTCTTCAGACAATTCAATTTGGTGATACCCCCATCTTAAGTCTAGCTTGCTAAACACTTTACTGTTATTCATGTCTTGAAGTACTTCATCAATGGTTGGAATGGGGTATGGTTCACGTTCTACCGCACAATTTGCCTGTCTCATGTCTACACAAAGTCTCACTTCCCCATTGGGTTTTGGGACTACAACTACAGGGCTGACCCACTGAGAGGAACTGTTTACTTTCTCAATGATATCCATGCTCTCAAGCTCATCTAATTTCTTCTCGATTTTGTCTCTAAGATTGAATGGCGGTCTGCGCAGTGGCTGAACTAAGGGTGCCACATCCTCTTTGACATGCAACTTAAGCTGGTATCCTTTTAGCTTTCCTACTCCCGTAAAACAATCTTTGAATTCTTCGACAATGTCACTGTTTACAGAGTTTATGAGGCTTCCTATCTGAAGCACCCCAAGCTCGGTTGCTGTACTTTTCCCCAACAGGGGTTGTCCCTTCCCTTCGATCACTACAAACTCTGCGCCACAAACTCTGTCACCCAGGACTACTCTCGCTTCAAAACAACCAATATTTTTTAAAGGCACACTACTGCCATAAGCATACAGCTTCTTTTCACACTTTCGAGATTTGCATTCAATCTTGTGGGATTTTAGCTCCTCCCATGTCTCTTTATCAATCACATTAGTGCTTGCCCCAGAATCAATAAGCATTCGCACAGAAATCCCTCCAACTAACACATTTATCGCCCCACCTGTATTTCCGCCGCCCACAGTGAATGCGTACTCGTCGTCATCATTCTCGGCTCTCAAGTTGTCATCATCAATCGAGTTCACATTCGATCTCCTTTTGTTTGCCACATCTCGTTTATTTCTGGTGACGGTTTTGGTTTGGCAAACCTTAGCAAAATGTCCTGTCATGACTAAAATGACCCTTCTCTGTCACAACGATAACATCTGGCTTTCGCTTCTTTTCCTTCGAACTGGTCAGCGGTTTCTCCTTGTTCGATGCGTTTAACTTGTTGACGTTCTTCTTCCACACCAGTCATCGTTTTCAACTGAATATCTACTGCCTCAAAAGATCGAGCGATTTCTTGCACCTTTTCCAGAGTCAGATGGGTTCCCTTCAGCAATAGTTTCCGCCGCAAGTCGGCTGATCTGCACTTGTCGATGACCTGATCACGAATCGGCTCATCTGCGTTTTCCCAGTTACAATTTTCCGCTTGGCGTCGTAATCGAGTAATAAATTGATCTACCGTCTCTCCTTCCTCCTGTTTTAGATTTCTGAAGACATACCTTTCGTATGGCTCGTTTAAACTAAAATGAGCATCGAGTCTTCGTAGGGCTTTCTGATATTCATCAGCATTGTCTTCTCCTGCATCTGCCGGCGGTCCTGGATCTTGCAAGGTTTCGAACAATTCTTGCACTTGTGTGCAAGCGCAGTATAACAGTAAATCTTTTTTCCGAGCATTGTTGGTGATTCTTTTAAGATGTAGTATTCCAACGATTTTGTCCACTTTTTCCACCGAGGAGCAACCGAAGTAATGGCGCCTTTACAGTCAAAAGGCAAAATTCCTCCGAATTCAACACTTGCCGCTGCCATGTTCACCTATGCGAAGGTACTGAACATCCTCGTCGCCAGTGTTGTGTTGTCCTTTTAATCGCAATTGAGTTCACTATCAATAGACGAATCGAATCTACATGAACAGCTTTTCTTTCCACGTGTAATCTCCTCGTTCCGCTCCGGTGCAACTACGTATATGGTCACATGACCGACACAACAGTATATATTAAAAAACTATAATGAAATGCCCGTGATTAGTATTTCTAAAACCACTACTACGTACCCTGCAATACTCTTTTCATCATCCGCCATAATTGCTTTCTCCACTTTATGCTGTAAAGCTCTACCTGAAACTCGAACGAAATCAAGTTTTTTTCATCACTGTACGATCAAATTACTTTCGGCACTGTTTTTATTCGCTAACCGACCCTTTAGATTGAAGAAATCCCTAAGATACGTATGTAGAATTAGAAAACAAATAAAACATACTCACGTTCTCGACAAGACGGCAGATGGCGGAAAATGGCGTCCTGAACGATGCGGACGACGAGTCGAGCTCATTTGGGCATGCGTGGTAGCATCCCAGTTCGTTTTTCAGACTTCCGGTCGGTGACGTCCCCGTTCTCGTCGTCATTGCTAAAGGTACCTAAAATTATTAAGTCGGTCTGTTAGAAGTCCGTCTGTCGGTTTCGTTTTCGTCGCGGATACGTCGTTTGTAAGGTGCCGGTAGTTGTTGACATCTTTTAAGAGGCGTTTGTTCTAAGTTAGTGTACCAGCTTTCCAGAGTCAGTCGTTGAAAACAGTTTGGACACGGCAGAAAATTTTTGGTGCGGCTCGGATAAAAAAGGTTCGGGTACCAAAAATTTAGCACTGCTACCCTGTTTACACGTTCTATTTTCTACCTTGCTAAGCGGCTCGAACTAACGGTTTGGTGCGGATAAAAGGCTCAACACCTTAGCCAGCGTACACAATTCTTTCTTTGTACGCATGCACCGTCCTAAGAAAAAACATGGCGGACGAGAAGTATCTTGAGTTTCTTGTTCTAAAAAGATCTTGCGTCTTTTCGCCAGAAATTAGGAAACCGAACTTTGTTCATTTATCTTTCGGAAGAACAGAAGAAGAAGAAGATACAAACTGTTTATTATTGCGTCCATGCTAGCTTGCAATTCTGTGGAGCGAAGATGCTGGACATTGACCTGCACAGCTCAATGGTTTCAGGTCGTAGAAGCGGCATTCACCGAAAAGGAGTGGTACGATAACTTTCGCGTGTCCAAAACAACATTTGAATACATTGTCTCACGGATCGAAAACGAAATTGGTCGTCAAGATACCTCAATGCGTAAGGCTGTCTCCCCAAGGAAAAGAACAGCCATAACCCTTTACTACATGAGTTCCACTGCAGAATACCGGACAATAGCAAATTTGTTTGGTGTATCAGTGTCGTTTGTTTGTCTCTGCATCAAGGATGTTTGTAAAGATATAGTGAAAAAGCTAAAAAAAGATTTCCTATCAGTACCAAAGGGAGAAGATTTGAGTGAAATCATGAGGCTCTACAAAGAGAAATGGGGATTTCCCTTATGCGCAGGTGCTATTGATGGTACCCATGTTCCCATACAAGCTCCTCTGGAAAACCGTACTGATTATATAAATAGGAAATCTTATCACAGTATAGTGATGCAGGCACTGGTGGAGTCAAAGTATTTATTTCGAGATGTGGTCATTGGTTGGCCAGGTAGCGTCCATGACGCAAGAGTGCTTTCCAATTCAGAACTTTATAATCGGGGAAACAAGGGGGGCCTTTTTGATCAAAATATTAAAGAAACAGTACACGGTGTTGATATTGCCCCTCTAATTCTTGGCGTCCCAGCTTACCCTCTGTTGGACTGGCTAGTTAAAGCTTACCCAGAAAATTAAAACACACCCAACTGGCAACGGCATTTCAACTATCCGCTAAGCAGAGCACGTATGACTGTGGAGAACACCCTTGGCAGATGGAAAGAGGGATGCCTTCTTAGAAGAATGGCTTGAGGATATACAAAGTGCTTTTCAACAGCCTGACAACATCCCATTGGCGATTTTTCAAAGGCAGACTGAAAGAGATGCCTCCAACATTCGAGATGCTCTAGCGCTGTTCTTCAGGACACCAGAGGGCCGACACATTGGAAGTGGTGGTGAATAATTTCCCCATAGTCTATTACAGTTGCTGCGATGTATCTTGAGTTAACCATATGAATCAATAAATTGTTTAAAGTGCCAGTGACATTTTGTACTTTTTTTGTAGGAATTTTTCACAATTTTGCAATCCAAAACGGTACTGCAGCTCTGCTTCTGTTACGGGTTTTAACATGAATGTATACATTGAAATGGTGTGTTGAGTTTCACAAAAAGTAGATAATAAACAAACCAGAGGTAGTCAGAATGAAATTAAAACAGTTCAAAGAACAGCTTTATTATAAAGTGGTTGTTAGAGAAATATTAACTCTATTAGCAGGTGGTTGTTACAGAAATATTAAATAAATTGAAATGGTGTGTTGAGTTTCACAAAAAGTAGATAATAAACAAACCAGTGGTAGTCAGAATGAAATTAAAACAGTTCAAAGAACAGCTTTATTATAAAGTGGTTGTTAGAGAAATATTAACTCTATTAGCAGGTGGTAGTTACAGAAATATTAACAATAAAACGAATTTGCACCATAAACATGCAAGTTTTGATAAACAATAAGTAGCTATTATAACTGTTGATTACTCTTTTGCCTTAAAAAAAAAGTATGCATAAACAGTAAAAAAATCCATATCAGTTACAAAAAACAACGACTATTTGTTTTTACTTTTGAAACTAAACTTTTCATTCTTACCAATATTTTCATGAAACAAAAACTATCAACAGTGTACAATACGACATTCCCCAGCTGATTATAACTTCTGTTTCAAAACAAATTATGGTTGCAAAACTTTTTATATTGAAATAAGATTGATTTCCAGTACAACAAACATGCATTAAGACCATTTCCATATAAAATGTGCGCACAAAAAACTTGTTTTGAAACAGGGGATAAAGGCGTCTAGAAAATGGCCTATTTGTTCCACAACACCCCACCTTAAAAAACTTAGCGCTTTACAATTCATATAAACTGCTTTCGCTACCACTGTGGCCAGTGTTGCTCTCTTCATAGAAATCCATCCTATGGGGTGGAAATGGATTTCTGTTCTGGTTTAAAAGATTAAACAGCAGCAGCTCATGTCAGTGTCGCTCCTCTTTGCAACGTGCATTATCTAGTTCTTTCAACCGTGTCTCATGCTCCAACATTTCTTTGTGTCGTATCTGCTCAAGCTTCACAACTTTGAAGCTGTCGGTTAACAATGCAATAGAAGACTCAAGTTTTGTCTTCTTTCCTTTCTTGACAACCTTACTTTTCTTGATACAAGGTTTTGCTTCCTGCACTTCCAGCTCTGTTTTGCATTTAGTAACCCCACTACATCCCTGAACACTGTCATTTGTATTTTTGCTTAGCTCTTCATTGTCAGCTTCATCACCAGATTGAGAGCCTTGCTATTATTCTCATCGTCTTCTATTTCACTTTCTAAATCTGAACAGAGGAAACAAAAACAATTATTCAAAAAATAGTAAACAGGGGAAATACCAAAACAAACAAATTCTGCTATTTATTAGTTGCACAGTTTGTAACACAGCAAAAGATACCGAGTTACAACACTTACTTCTGTTAGTACTAACCTGGTTTCTATTGATAAAAGGATTTACTCAAATCTGTAATAACTGGCACATATAAATGATCATGATGATGATGATAAAACAAACCTGTACTTTCATCAGGTACACTTCAATCAATAAGACATGCAGGCGACTATGTATCCCTGTGACCAGATATTTCATCCATGTCATCAAAGAACTTCCATTTTTTCTGACATTCAGTGCCACTTCTTTTCTGTTTATCGTGATGTTGTTTGTACTGCTGTTTTAGCTTCTTCCATTTGTTAATGATGCTGTCTAAACTGATATCAATACCTATAAAATTAAAAGGCTATATAATTATTATATACAACAAATACCAACAACAAAAAGGTGAGTACTATTGTCTCAAACACGATCCAAATAAGTTGCAAATTAGTCCACAACAATTTATAAACACTTTTCTTCATTAGGGCTTGTATTATCTGGCATACAATGCACCTGTCAATGTTAAGCTGGGAAGGGACTGAGCTGAGATGTTCTGTTCAAATGCCCTGCTCAGGGCATTTGTGAATAGTCAAGAGAGTCGCTGAAAGTCAACAAAATGCTGCTAGAAAGTCCAATAAAACGATCAAACGTTTCCACTTCCGGGCAATAACTACTAATAAATCCCTCACCAATGCCCCCACCCCAACCCCCTCCCAAAAAACTGCAAAAAAAATGGGGCTTAACATTAATGGGTGCATAATATTAGAAAGGGCAAGCAATAACAAACTTCAGTCCTTAAGTAGCAGCTCGATGAGATTTGCAGAATCAATGCAAATTCCATTCACGGAACTCACTTATTTCAATCTAACTAAGGTTTGACGTTGAAAACGTTTTGCATTTAAAGCTTCAGCTTACCTCTCTTTTGCATCTTTACTTGAACATTTTTGTAAGCGGCCCTTTTCTCCTTTGGTGTTTTCGCATTACCGAGGCTAAAAGTAATTGTCTCTTCTTGCATTATTTGCATTAACTCCTTCACATCTTCGTCTTTCCATGAATTTCCGCGCGATTTTTTGGGCGACTTCCCTTTACGTTCCGCCATGTTGAATATGTTGAATGTGTTGTAAAATTCTGCACATGCTCCAAAGCTTACTGCTACCTCGGGAGTAGGTCCGAGAATGGGTAAAATTTTGGCTCGCTGCGGATAAGGCAAAGTCGTCTACACGACGAAATTTACCCGTGCCAAGCCATCTTTTTTTGGTACGCGAACCTGTTTTAACCGAGCCGTACCAAAAACTTTCTGCCGTGCAAATGGGCCTGTAGGTTAAGCATTGAGCAGAGTCCCAATCAATGTTGTGGTTTGTCAGTTGATGATGCACAGCAATGTGATTGTTGACATCACCATTTCTCGTGGCTCGTTTGTGTTCAGTCAGTCTCGTGTTAAGGTTTCTGCCAGTTTCACCAATGTAGGAAGCCTGGCAGTCAGAGCATTTGATCTTGTAAACAGCTCCATGTCTGTTGTTGGATTCGTCTCGGTCTTTAACGTTGGTCAGTAAGTGCCGTAACGTAGTTGTAGGTTTGTGGGCTACACGGATGTTGTAGGGCTGTAAGATCCGTGAGATGGTCTCAGAAGTGCCCTTAAGGTAAGGTATGGTCACTGTAGTAACAGGTGTCGGGTTCTTGTTCGTTGCGTCAGTTTCAGTCGGTCGGAAAATGTTTCGTCTAATAAAGTCAGCGTTGTAGTTGTTTTTGATAAAAACACGTTCAAGGTATTTGTTTTCGTCACGTAAGCTGTCCGGTGTGTCACAAACTAGTTGCGCTTGTCTCGCCAATAGTCGGGCTTTGTGTGAAGTGGGGTTGTAGGATGATTCGTCAAGTAATCTGTCGGTATGCGTCCGTTTTCTGTACACTGTTGTTCGCAGTTCGTTGTTGTCACGGCTTACCAAACAGTCTAGAAAAGGAAGTTTTCCATTTTCTTCGATTTCTTTGGTAAACTGGATGTCGGCGTTTTGTTCGTTAAGGTGGTCGTGGAAAGCGTTGAACGGCGGTAAAGGTGTCGTCAACGTAGCGTAACCAGAGCGGTATTGTTTGTCGGCAAGTTGCAAGGGCACGTTCCTCTACGTGCTGCATCACAATTTCTTCCACAACAACAGAAACAGGCGACCCCATAGCTGTTCCATGCAACTGTTTGTAGTGTTTACCGTTGTACTGAAAGTAAGTTGATGTAAGGCAAAGGTTTAGTAAGTCCATAATGTCTTCTGTCGGTAACGGTAGTTTAACTAATCTTGTCAATGTGTTTGCTAACACTTAACTAGTTATCGATAGTTATGCCTAAAAATTCTAAATCTTCTACGAAAGGAACCTATACATTACTAATGCCAAAGAAAGGACTTGCTTGCGTCGGCAAGCAAGTGTTTCATCTGCTTGTTGATGCAGCCTTACAGCTTCTTTGTAATATTGCAAAACATTTCACAAGATTTGAAAAATTACGACCACGTTGGAAAGAAAACATAGTGTAAAAGACAGCAACTGCAGCAGAGCAGAAAAAAATTTAAGAAATGGCTTTGGGAAGCTGTCCAAAAGGTTAAGGAAAATAGAACTACATATAAGCTATTTTCCTAAATCTTACGTATCTGCCAAGTCCCCAGTAACTTCCATAAAAAATATAGCTACCCAGCTATGCACCTCTTAGTTATGAGTAGTCCCTCTTTCTCTAAGTCCGTCGTGCGTGACGCAAAAGGAATCTGTGAGCAAAAAAAGACCGCGAACTCCTGGGGGCGAGATGCACGCGTGCGTCTCGCCCCCAGGAGGTCGCGCGGCCATTTTTTTTCTCGCGGTGTTCTTTCGCGTCTCGCAGGGCGGACTGAGCGAAAGAGAGAGTACTCATAGTCTATCTATCTATCTATCTATCTCTCTCCCGCCTTCTCCCCCTACACACTCATTCACCCACCCCTCCCTTGGTCTCTCTCTATCTCCTTCCCTCCCTCCTTAATCTTACCTTAGAGACAATAGAAACGTGTTCTAACTGTGTTTCTACGCAGGGATACTAACATCATTTGATGACATCATTAATTCGTTTTAACCATATTTGGGTTGGCTGTTTAGAAACGAGGTCTGCTATGGAAGGTACGGATGTTTTAAGAAAACTATGTCTGTTGATCAGCCAGCACGTGCCCTCGTAAAGTTGCCAGAGGATCCATCCGTCATTGCAACAAAGTTTCACCTATTCACCAGAAGCTCTCTCCAGTCCACACTCATCGATGATTACAGCAAGGCCAAGCTTAGAGCTTCTAATTTTGAAATCTCGAAACGAACGATTTTCGTTATTCACGGGTTTTTAGGCAAGTAACTGTAATATAATTTCAATTAGCATTAAACGTGTTATTGATGCAGAAAATGAACAGTTTGTGAATTGAAATCAGTGAATTGCGGCGATTCTGGCTACCGTTTGTTTTATTAGCATATGTAATCGTATCATGAATGTGAGTGCAATTAAGGATTTACACTATAAGGTAAAGTGATAGTTGAAAATTCTCCCACAATAGCTCTCTCGTAAAGACGTGTGCGAGCTGTTTGCGTGAGGTTAGCATTTATTTACTGCTGTTTCCTTGAGGTTAATAGCCTTTATAGTGCACATGACCCGAAAAATAAGTTATTTAAAAGAATACACTCATTAAAAAGGCTTTTTAATGTAGAGCAAAATAGCGTTTTTCTTTAGTGTGATATCTTTTTTGTTCCAGAGTTTTCTTATTATGCAAATTTAGTCACTTATTACGTCATCGGTTGTGCGAGTACAGTGGTGTGACACAAAATAAAGAATATATCCGCCGATAATGAAGCAGTGCTATTGAAACTTGGTAGGGGTTTTGTACCCTACAAAACATACCAGATGGTTTACATTTTGATGTTGCTATGGCGACATGCTTGGTCCGAGTCCCTACCTCTTCAAAATCAAACATTACCATTTGTAGCTATACAGCTAAAAATGTTTAAGAGGTGACCCAATGAAGGTGGAACTGGCATACGTCTTAGATAAGACCAGGTATTTTGCCTTGTTGAGTCACAAATGGTAATATTTAATTTTGAAGAGGCAGGAGACTGGAACCAAGCATGTTACCATAGCAACATTAAAATATGTCCCATCTGGTATGATCCGTAAGGTGCAATACCCCTGCGATGTTTTAATAGCATTGCTTCATTATCGGCGGGGATATTCGTCATTTTGTGTCACCCTACTGTACTTGCACAACCGGTGACGTCATCAGTGAGAAAAACTTGAATATCTCCAGAACAAAACAAGATATCACAAAAAGGAAAAACGCCATTTTACTCTACTTTGAAAAGCCTTTTAAATGAGTGTATTTTTTAAATGACCTATTTTTCGGGTCATGTACACTTCATGTGACGTCATCATTCTCCTAAATTATAAATTAGTAATCCTACTGAAGTTTTAGTGCCATCTGATATAAGACCCTATCATAACTTGACGTTTTACGACGTTTAAGCTCGACAGGGTTCCTCGTTTTGTTATAGAATACATTTGAATTTCTAAGTTTAAGTTTAAGTTGGCGGCCCGAGAAGGATCTCGTTTAGGTCAAAAGAGCAGTTATCGCCTACGTTTTTGCTAACTGAACAGTTCTTGCACTAGAAGAAGTATTACTTTCAATGTGTCAGAGCTCTAGACTAATAATTTTTCGTTTCAGTGGCAAAACTCAATGACAGATGTTTCTGTTGCTCTACGGCCGCCATGTCGGTGCCCCTCGGAAGGGCACCAACATGGCGGTTCCATACAAGGCTCTATAAACGCGGGAATGAAAAATCGCACGGACCTAAATCTTGACGAGGTTCTTTGTCTATCAATCATCTATCATATACGTGATCCTTGACTTCATTTATTCAATGGTGACGATTTTTATTTTCGATGCAAACCAGCAATAGGCAATGCAGCTATATGTGCCCTACAATGAACTCAGTCACCAGCTTGTTGCGACTGGTCAGCTCCTTAGCAGGAAAAAAATCTTACTTCATTTGTCTCTTACTCTCCAGAAAGTATTACTACTCAATGGGTTCAACGAATGAAAGATGCTCTTTTGCATCGAACAGACTCTCACGTTATACTGGTAGATTGGTACAGGGGAGCTAAAGAGGGAGGGTCAGTAGAGCATCTGGTAACGCACAACTTGATGGAGCTCAGACAGCAGAGTTGATAAGGTTCTTGATATCTAATGCTCCCACCTCTTCTGGCTCTAAGGATTTGGGCGAGCAATTCTACATTGTGGGGTTCAGCCTTGGCGTCCATGTTGCAGGATAGGCTGGTAGGCATCTGAAGATTAATGGCGGAATGAATCTTGGAAGACATACAGGTAACGCTATAAAAAGGGATTCAAAAACACAATCCGTTTTCCAAACTCGTGCCAGAGAACATTTCCATTGTTATTAAATTTATGGCCGGTGCCCAGGTTTAAATCACATTTCTATCATTAATGTAAATTTATAATAATCCTCGCGTAAATTAAAATCGAAACAGGAAATTAATAACGTCCATTTAGGCGGGCGCCTGTCTGCTCATTTCTGAACGGTTTTTGACTTTTTCTGTCTAAGCCTTACTTCACCTTTTCATCGATCAGCAGCCTGTGATATATAAGCTACTGCAGTCAAATCCCAGACAAAACCCCTATCGACTGAAGTCCTAGTATGTTACCCAGCCTGGATACCCTATCAATTCCTTCTCTCATCAAGCTTAAAGGAGTAAAGCTATTTTTTTTACACTATTTTAAAGTAGCTAACAGTCATAATTTTCACATCGATCCTGAAAAGTTTAACCTAAAGTTTTTAAGTTCGTCGTTTGTAATCCATCCCTGTTAATATCTCCTTAGCGTTTTATTTACTTGTAAAATTATCGTTTTCAAGTTTCCTTTAATTTAAAAGTAGTTTTGAACGTGGCACAAATGACTGAAAATACCTTGGACAAGCTCCTTTATCGTAATGTCTTTTTCACAGCTGAAACCTTGATAAAATATTTTACAATTGTTTCGCGAAAGCGTCATAGCCAACGGGGCACGTGACGTGAAATTGTTTGACTTGTCAAAATATCTGACCAGTGTCAACGTAACGATTTTTTGCCCCCACCAAAATTTCGTGTAGTAGTTTTGGAGGCTGTAAAAAGTGTGTCAGGCGACAAAATCCTTTGTTATACCTCCCGACGCAAGCACGTTTTCCGATTGGAGGAGAACGCGTCCGTGTCTTGCGTCAAAACTCACTAACTCCCAGGAGACACAACAACATGAGCTTTCGACTCGCACGTGATCAGGTCGTGCTCCTTAAAATCGCGGAAAATTTGTGAGCCAGCCGGCGCAAAGAAAACGATTTCTCCGCGGTTTTCTCTAGTTTTGTCCCTCGACCTGAATTTTTCCCGAGGCGAAGTCCCGTAGAAACAAAACTCATTGTTTCTCTTGGGGCCAGTTATTAATCCTATATAGCTGGAATTTTTCCTGCTACAGCTGAAACTGTTTCCCGCCAAATGCCATGACCAGGCAACATTGCAAAAACTATGAAGTCAAACGGGAACCAGTTCACTGTTACCCGCGAAATGTTGGCTGCTGTTGCACGCGGTCAGTGGCCTGATGTTTTCTCTGGAATCTCAGCACAGTTTTCAAAATTTGCTCTTTTTTTGCTATATAACAAATCACCGCTGGTCCCTTAGGAAACAGTGAATTTTGCTTCCCTCGGAACTTAATGTTTTTCGTAAAACAAAATTCACTGTTTTCCAAGGGACCAGTCATTAAGTGCTAATTGTTCCTTGACGTCCATCCGTCATAAAATCTGAGTGCTGAGTGGGCAAGATTTTCTTGTAACAAACGCGCATTATGAAAATTTTTTTATTTTGAGTTGTGAGTAAAAGCTACGAGCGCGTGAGCTAAAACAACAAAAGAGATGGACAAAGTACAACTATATTTTCAATAACTAGAACAGAGATATTTCATTGGTATGAGCAAAAACCACCTCGAATGACCTTTTTACGATAACTACCGAAATTCTCGCGCGCTCATTGGCTAATTTTTGTCATCAATAAGGACACATGAATTTGTAATTTATGTGCCACGGCAACGAGCGAGAGCGGACAATTTGACCATTTGTTATCGTAAAAAACAAACTGTTGTCAGTTTTTCATTCGTGTGTCCTTTTACTGATGATGAATTTTCTCATAGCATTGTCAAAGTAGTCTGCGAATCCACGAGGCGATAACCGA
>CM042757.1:24502480-24522480 GCA_022496165.2 Catalaphyllia jardinei | reverse complement strand
TCAAAGAAAAAACTACACATTTAACAACACTGGGGAAGTGCGAGAAATTAAACAGCAAATGACATGTAAATCTACGAGCCTGATTTATATGATAGAATGTAAACGATGTAAGAAACAATACATAGGAGAAACTAAATGTACACTTAGAGAACAATTCACAGAACACAGACAAGCTACGAACAATCCAAGTCACGCAACGCTTCAGCAGCAGTACCAACACATTTTAACCTACCTGATCACTCTATCGAAGACATGACACTCATTCCACTCGAACTTCGACCAACACCAAATACCTCACGCAGGAAAGCAAGGAAGGCCTATCTGATACACAGAGGCCAAACGCTAGAACCGAGTGGAATGAACCGCCGAAATGAGCGTTGACTGTTTACCTTTAGAAAACAGTCCTAGGAAAACACGCGCGCTGATTGGTTAAAAATCGTGTTTGTATAACTCGATGGAGACACAGAACTAGTGAACACTGTTGACGTAGTGATGGCGCGAGCAAAGAGAATTTACATTTTGATAATCAAATTTAACAAGTTGTTTTCCTTTTTCTCGTGGTGGTGTTTTCTAAAAGAAATAGAAAACATGTACTGTGTTTCTATCGAGTTATACAAACACTCGTGAAAGTTTGGGAGAACTCGAAAAAGTTGTGGAAACACTCGCCTGCGGCCAGTGTTCCCACAGCATTTCAGTCTCGTTCTCCCAAACTTCCACTCTTGTTTGTATAACTCGATAGAAACACAGTACATGTTTTCTATTTCTTAATTACTAGTTTCAGTGTTGTATCCATTTATCTATATTTGTAACCTTATATATCACTATTCATGTTTCTTTTATTAATTAAACATTAACTGCTATTGTTATCATCTGAATTCAAATTTTAGAACCGTTATTTTTCTTGTATTAAGTGCTGGCCCTGAAGAAGCCAAGACTAGCTCTACCAGTTGAAATATTGGCTAATAAATTTTCCAAATATGGCCATGATGCTCTCGATATCTGTCATCCGTAGGTAACAGATATCCGGCGATATACGTAGCTTCGTACGTGGGAAGAAAAAGTGAAGTGAGAAAATGTCGACAGAGGGATTTAAAAATGTTACGCTATTGTTATCAATTTGTTGAATAATAAATCAATTATCCTGCTCAATCTCACGGAATATCGTCTGATTTTAGCATCAAGTATCAGACGATATTCCGCGCGATTTCGCAGGATAATTGTTAAATATTCCCCAGTTTCAGCTGGGGAAATATTCGGTCACGTGACGTGTTTAGACCAATTAGCTCTTATTAACCGAGCAGGAGGTCTGTATGGGAGAATCCGCTTGACCGAGGTCGTAAGTACAGACCGAACGCAGTGAAGTCTGTACACACGACCGAGGTCAAGATTCTCCCATACAGACCGACTTAACAAGATGTTTAATCGGTTAATAAGATGTTTATTATATGGCAAAAACAAGAACAATTTAATTCGTTTAATGTAACTGGTTTGTACTAACTGATATTTTGCTTGCGAACGGCGATGAGCCGAATTTAATTCTTCCAAAGTTTGCTCGTCCTCTTTACTTTTTTTTCGCATTAGCTTTTTGGTAGTTATAGAAATAAATATTGTTAGATGAAACAGTCAATGATTTTGAATTTTAGTTTGCAACTTTTTCACTTCAAAACATTATATACCGGTCTAGATGGGAAAATCTAGACCGCGGTCAATTTTCATTTTAGCCAATCAAATTCGCGAATTTGGTAGTTTCCAGTCCTTGTGGGAGAGAGCCATATAATAATAACGATGTAAACTTTACGGCATTCACAGGGAATTCTGTAAACAAGACGGCGTTTGTTACAGAATTCCCTGTGAATGCGGTAAAGTTTACATCGGCGAGACATGAAGACCTATACAGGACAGAATAAAGGAGCACGACCGAGACATCCGGCTAGTCCGTACCCAGACCTCCAACGTTTCAGAGCACGCTCACAACTCCGGACACTATCCGCTTTGGGACGAAGTAAATGTATTTTCTACTGGTATGAAGTTGATACAGTTCGTTAGCACTTGGTTTTTCATGTTCTGTTGGAGCACGCCGTTAGGGCATGTCTCCAGGGGTTTTGTGATTGGTTGGTGTTTAGTATTTAAAGCTTCAAAGAGTTGCTAGATTCCTCTTGCTCGCGTTCTCCATCCTGGCGTTTATTTCATTTCCTACCCACCCGCCCGGTCCAACCTATTTCCCTGTTTTCATCTATTTTTCGATTATTTTAGGCCGTTCAGAATATGCTTCAAGTGCCGGCCGCTGCTACCGTTGCAACCGTCCAGGACACTGGGCGAAGGACTGCCGACTCCAGTTGCCTGTCACCTCAAACAGGAGCGGCGTCTATTATTCGAGCAGTGCCCCAGTTGTTAGAACCGGAGCAGGAGGTTTTGCCGATGGAAGCTCAAAGTGACGGAGGTGATAACGTTTTGTTTGCACAACTCTCGGAGGTACAAGAAGCTTGTGAGTTTGAAGAATCTAGTGCGACAACTTTGTCGCAAGTCAAGGGTAGTCTTAGAAGACACGTAGAGTTTTGGCGCAGTATAGGTGCTCCTAGATATATATTATCAGTTATATGCGAGGGTTACCGTTTGCCTTTTCAGCAAACCCCACCTGGGTTTACCTCCCGTAATAATAGATCAGCTTTGGATCATTCAGAGTTTGGATCATTCAGGAATTTTTCTTGCAAAATTTAGAAGGCGAAAATTGCCTTGTTGTTCTTCCTGTAAGCCTGATTGCTAGAGCCATTCATTATTTGTACGTTTCGAAGGCCATTGCCACTATAGTCGTGCCCTTTTGGCCTTCGTCATATTTCTGGCCCATTATTTCTAGAAAAGTATCTAGATTATTAGTAGATTGGAAGTGTTTTGGTGCTACCGCTTTAGAGCAAGGACGTAACACCAATTCGTTTTGGGGTAGTGATGGGTTCGCTGGTTCATCTTGGCTGTTCGTATGAAGTTTTATTAAGTCTCTATAGCTTTATTTACATGGGACGCTTGTCCATGTATTTTTCAGTGGATAAGAGGCACTGGCCTGATTTGGTGTTATTACAACGGTTTTTGTCGATAAGAGGCACTGGCCTGAGTTGGTATTGTCACAATGTTTTTGTGTAGGCGCTTGCCGTTTTGTCATGTTCGGACAGAAATATTTTTGCAGCATGTGACTGTTTTCAGTGTGGGTCCATATTTTCTGCTATTTCTTTTGTTTTCTCGTTACAGATGGTTCTCTCAGACCACGGTTGGAGGTGCATACAGGCTAATGTAAAGCCAGACCTCAGAGAGCTTATTTCGACTTTACTGAAGACTAGTCTTAAGCGGATTCTACAACGAAGAGATATAAGAAAGAGATTTTGAAGTTTATTGAATATTGTAATTTTCCGCGGTTCGGCCGGTGCCTCCTTTTCCTGTTACGTTTATAGTTGCTTATCTTTTTAAGGTTTATAAGAGTTCTAGCTCATATTCCTCTTTAGTTATGACTCACGCAGCTCTTAAGTGGTTTCACTCCTTCGGTCTAAGTAACAGTGCCAATCCGCTGGATAGTTTTATTTGTCATAATTTGCTGGAGGCTGCTAAGCGTGATTAGCCAGTTAGTATTAAAAAGGCGCCTATATTCGCTGAGATTATTAAGAGTATTATTGATAAGTTTGGTGGTCCTTCTGCTAATCTTAAAGACATGCGCGTTGTTTGTATCTGCTCGTTAGGCTTTGCGGGGTTTTTTCGTTATGATGAACTTAGTAACATCGCGCCCGCACATCTTGAATTTTTTCATGATCATCTTAGAGTGTTTGTTCCCAGGGCTAAAAATGGCATTTATCGTGAAGGGAATTATGTTTATATTAAGAGGTTAACTAGCGTGTATTGCCCGGTTGCACTTTTAGAAAGGTATATATCTATGGGTAATATTGAACTTTCTAGTTCAGTTGCTCTTTTCCCTCTGGAAAGATTTTTTAAGTCCACCAATTCTTACAAGTTATATGGAGTTAAATTATCGTATACCAGATGTAGGGAAATCTTTAAAGAGTGCCTTAAGGAAATAGGGTGGATCATAAATTGTACTGTCTTCATAGTTTAAGGTCTGGTGGAGCCACCTCTGCCGTTAGTTATAATCCTAATCTCTCAGAAAGAGTACTCAAGCTTCACGGATGGTGGAAGTCCGATAATGCAAAAGATATGTATATTCTCGATGTTTCTAAGCGTTTACAAGTAACTAGCCAGCTTAGCTTGTAAATTAGCATTTATTTAGTCCGATTCAGTTTATTTGTGTTATTATGATTGTTGGTGTGAATCTTGAATAAACGTCAGCTGTTGGACTGCCTGAGCATCCAACCAACAATTTGTTGTATTCATTTATCTATGTTTTTAAGAGGAAAATAATTTACGTTCGTTTGAGCGTAGCGAATTAGAACGTAAAGTTTATTGCAATTGATCGCGAGCCACGCAGGGTCAAAGAGCCGATTCACATAAGACTTCACCCTAACAACATCAACAGGGATAGTGGAACATGGATACCAACGATCAAGAAACACAACAACAGGAGAGCTACAAAAAAGCGGGCCACTGAGGGAGCAGCCAACCGGAACAGTAGGGATCGGAACGCACCAATCACAGCTGTTGAAAACCAACCAATCACAGCAAAGTATCATGCTTTATAAGATTTCACGTAACCAGTCGACCTCATTGCCTCGCAGTTCGCAGTCGAAACGTCGCGATCTATATCCTAATGTGACTACATCGTGAGACGAACGATAATATTTTATCATTATTATTATAGCGGAGCTCCGGCGGCAAGAAGGGCCGCCAAGCGGAGCCCCATACCCATATAGGAAATCGAAGGAAACCCGTAAATTTATTTTCTCATGGTTATCATTGGTAGTGGTACTGCTTGTGGACGCCTACGCACGGCGGCGACGACAACGACGACGACGGTGGAGTCGCACAAGATGGCGGCCATCCTCCAAATAATAGGTTGACAGAGACGTGCAGCCTTGGTTTACCGTGTACTTCTTTGTTATTGGACATCCATGTTATAATCAATTGACACCTATCAAAACAAGGTATCTGCTGACCAGTATCACGTGACCATATCGTGAGCTCAAGTCTACAGCTTATCGAGGTCACGTGGTTTTTGAAGTTGACCGCTGACCAAGTGCTGGTTTTCGTTTTCGCGGGTTCATGACAGATTGACTTGTTGAGAACAGGGCAGAATTGTTCGGAAGCCGGTAAAGCTAGCCCTAGTCCAGTCCCTGAACTCTCCTTTCTTCCCGCCCCATATATAGGGGCTGAACCCGAGCGGGCGAAAGTAGAGTCCAGGATAACTTGCATGCGCATGCTCAGAACGAGCCAATCAAAAATTACTAGGTCCCAACCACGCTGCTCGCGTCAATGTGTCGCCCACTGCCTTTTTCAGCTCGCGCTCGCGCAATTTCTTTAACGTTGATATTCTGATAAAAACTATCGAAATATGGCCATGGCTTATCGTAGTCTGGACGGTTATCGCATCGACAACGAGTACGCGTCATTACTCTTTTCCCAAACATTTTTTCGTATTGTTTCTGTATGTTGAGCGATATTGCAAAAGGTTTTGAAAGGAAAGTCTGACGCGTACAAGTAGCTTATTTGCATAATGCAGCGCGTGCACTTTCAAGTCTGAGTCCGTGTTTTCAATTGTCAACAAATCTTGGCAAAGATTTCTTTCGTTATCTTTGATATTGTGATAAAAAAAACAAATCCAATGTGGTTTAGCGTGGCACTGGTGAAATTCCACTGATTTGGGATTAATTGACATGTTTTTAATCAATCTGAATGGCGGCGTTCTGAGCATGCGCATGCAAGTTATCCTGGACTCTTCTTTCGCACGCCCGGGTTCAGCCCCTATATGGGGCGGGAAGAAAGGAGAGTTCAGGGACTGGACTAAGCTAGCCCGGGATTAAACATTATTCCAATTACAACTTTTTCACCTATACATATATATATATATTTTGCGTCTTTGGTTTGTGTATATGGTGATTATAAAACTCATAACAGAAAGCCAAATAATAAACAGAAAACCTCACCGCAAAGTTACAAAACTCAAGTCAAATTTCTACCTCTTCCTGCGTTAGCTTAATCGGGCACTGAACAACCCGGCGAAGGAGCTACACTTTTAGGCTGGCCTAAATCTATATATTAATGATCTGGATCATTGGGTAATGCAATTGAAGAGTTTTCATTGGCTTAGCCATCATGGTATATGACCCATTATATCATGCTCTGCAAATATGATTAGCCTAGGAGGGGGGGGGGGGGAGCTGGCAGCTACCTATGATCCCGTCGCTTTTCTGGTTTCTATGATCGCCCCACTAAAGAAATCTGTCAATCACTTGAGAACCATAGTGAGCATGCGCAAAACGCGAACGCAACGAGTCAACCGCAGTATGTTTCGCCTCCATATCTGTTCATGATCTCTTTCGATTCGATAATTTTTTTACTCGCTCTACAGTACTTATTAGCAACAGCTCTGAGACAATCAGGGCTAAACTACAGAATACAGGGCCACTTTTTAGCATTCACAAACGAGCCGGCTCGTTTGGCTCGTTTGCTCCCTTGTCATCCACTGCCGAGCCAAACGAGCCATTAAATATATAGACCACGGACTTATAGATTCTTCCTTGTTCTTTCATCCACTGCCCAGCCAAAAGAGCCACTAAATATATGAACCCAAGACTTAACGCCATGCCAATTATTCCTCGTTCTATCGTCCACTGCCGAGCCAAACGAGCCGCTAAATATAGAGACCTAGGACCACTGCCGAACCAAAAGAGCCAAACGAGCCGCTAAATATATGAACCCAAGACTTGACACCATACAAATTAATCCTCGTTCTTGCATCCACTGCCGAGTCAAACGAGCGGGCTCGTTTAGTGCATGGTCTAAAGTAAAGTGGCCCTGTATACTGTAGTTGCTCCTTTTTGAGAATTAATGCTGAATTAATATTGGAAGGTTAAAGATCACTCCAAAAAATTTGTATGTTTCAATAATGCAGTTATAGTGGAGGTTTTGGAAACCTCTATTTCTTGCTGTTCAGTATAAGTTTGAACTCTCAAATTTGAAAGCATTTTCCTGCTTGAGCTTTTGTGCAGGAATGCCCAAAATGGAGTTGCTAGTCACAGACTCAATGTAAACTTTTACTAGGTTGACGTATTTAATTTCATTTACGATTTATTTACAATTTCTTGACCCGTGGGAATAAAGAAAGCATTCTATGCTCACATGCTTTGGCTTGTACTGGTGATAAGTGTGATGTATATATGAAATAATTCATATTTGAACTGCGGTTATAGATGCAAGTGAAGTATGATCCTCGCAGTAAATTTTCCAATTTAAGCAACTGGAAAGAAGAAGCCTGAAAAAAATCAGGGCTTCAACGGGATTCGAACCCATGACCTCCGCGAATACCGGTGCGATGCTCTACCAACTGAGCTATGAAGCCACACATTGGGAGCAATGTGTGGCTTCCAATGCTCCCAATGTGTGGCTTCATAGCTCAGTTGGTAGAGCATCGCACCGGTATTCGCGGAGGTCATGGGTTCGAATCCCGTTGAAGCCCTGATTTTTTTCAGGCTTCTTCTTTCCAGTTGCTTAAATTGGAAAATTTACTGCGAGGATCATACTTCACTTGCACTGGTGATAAGTATCAGTTTTATTTGTGATGGAAGAAAACTGTCATACTTCTGGAAATCAAAATAGGGCTGTCATAACTTTATCTGCAAAGGGAGATATGAAATAGACCTAGGGAAAGTAAATGAGCCCTGTTACCTGTATGTGTGTGCTAGCTGGTAATGAGGCAGACAGACAAAATGGTCGTTAATCCAGAAAACTGACTTAAGCTTGGAAAAATCTGAGTCAACAGAACCTCCACAATGTTGAAATAGGCCAGTTTTGACACTATGCTCCAAGGCTTTGGAGAATAACAAGAAGTGGTATCAAGTGCAAGGGATATGTGTTTTATTCCTTTAAGGTAAAGAGATGAGTAAGGATTTAAACACACCTAATTTGGCCTAAAGTGTTCCATATCAGTGGCCAGTTCCTACGGTAATGAAAGGAAAGTTAAATAAGACAAGGAAGGCTAAAGTTAAGTCAAATTAATGCAGTCTCCAATAGCATTTGTCTCAAATAGTAATTCTCTCTGCAAAAGAGGAAGATAAAGTGTTGAAAACTGTTTCAGAGACAGGAAAAAAATATAGTACCAGGGACTACAGAAAGGGCAACAAAATGAGGTAGTATAATCAAACTTCCTGCACACAATATCTCAACTACTTGACTGAGCCTATTATTTAAGCAGTTTAGTAAGTCTAGAAGATCAAAACAAAAGTTAGAGGATGATTATCAAGAAGCAAAAACATATTAAATGATTAGTTTCACGTATGGACCAAATAGGTGGTGATGATTCGCAATTCTTTTGAGGGACCTCTCCCATATTTACCATGGTAAATGATGCCAGATGCTTTGTCTGAAACTGAAACAGACCTCATGTAGTGACAAATCATTAGGTGAGAGGCAAAATCTTCAAAATGCCGTCCAAAGAAAAACCCTCACCAACATGGAGTCCAGAAATACAATAATACTTTGGTTTATCCCTTCGATATAACGCCACAATACACAAAAATGCTCAAATGAAATATTACACCGTGATGACTGCAATCTGGCTCACACTGAAATAAACATCGATCCACATTGCTTCGTAGTGAAGTTCCCGCTCATGATTTACAGTGTAACAATTATCCCGGCTCAATCAAAATGTCCAGAATTTAGATGTATGTCAACTGGAACTTTTCCTTTGATGTTTGAACTTGAAACAAGCAAAACGTTTACCAAACTTGCTTTCCGCGGAAGTTCGCCATGTTTTTTTCCCACGAAATCAGTACTTAGTCTCGCTCGGCCAGATTTCTTAACTGGGGCGATCATAGAAACTCGGTTTCAGGCCTCACTGCTATCACGTTGGTGAAATAATAACGGCCATAAGTTTAAGAATGACATCCGAGATGTTCTGTGGCACGAGTTTGGAAAACGGATTATCTTTCCGAACCCCTTTTAAAGCGTTACCTGTAATTCTTCCAAGATTCATTCCGCCATTAGCCTTCAGATGGCTACCAGCGTACCCTGCAACATGGGCGCCTAGGCTGAACCCCACAATGTAGAATCGCTTGCCCAAATTCTTAGAGCCAGAAGACGCGGGAGCATTAGATATCAAGAACTTTATCAACTCTGCTGTCTGAGCTCCGACAAGCCGTGCATTACCAGATGCTTGTGGATATAAATTCAACTCTGACACTGCAGGGTTAGCTCCCTTAGACCAGTCTACCAATATAACGTTACAGTCTGTTCGGTGCAGAAGAGCATCTTTAATCCGTGGAGCCCAAGTATTAATACTTTCTGGAGAATAAGAGACAAACGTATTAAGATTTTGTTCTGCTAGGGATCGGAGCTGACCAGTCACAACAAGCCGGTGAGAACTTCATGGTAGGACACATATAGCTGCCTTGCCTGTCGCTCCATAAAGGCTATTAACCTCAAGCATACAGCGGTAAATAAACGCTGGAACCTCAAGCAAACAGCAATAAATAAATGCTAACCTTAAGCAACAGCAGTAAATAAATGCTAACCTCAAGCAAACAGCAGTAAATAAATGCTAACCTCAAGCAAACAGCAGTAAATATATGCTAAACTCAAGCAAACAGCAGTAAATTAAATGCCAACCTCAAGCGAACAGTCAACAATTATTGGACGAGACTGAGCAAAATATCCTGATTTGTCAGTGGCGAGCAGATCAATTATTTGCCGATGCCGATGCTGAGGCAAATTCATTCGGTAACCAAGTTTCTTTTCATATTTTAATCATTTTCTGGCAGCTCGGGGAAGCGATCAGCCATTTTCCTCTCGAGAACGTGATTCCAATCACGCATGAGCAGAATATTATTTGAAGCAAAACTCGTTTAGACGGTCCTACGCATGAGCAGATCATTATTTGCAGGCAATTATTTTCACTTTCATTATATATACGATTACCCATGCTAATAAAACAAACAGTGGCCGGAATCATCGCCATTTACTAATTTCAAACTGTTCATTTTCTGAATCAACAACACGTTTTTAGCAAACTGAAATTATATTACAGATACTTGCCTAAAAACCCGTGAATAACAAAAATCGTTCTTTTCGAGATTTCAAAATTAGAAGCTCTGAGTTTGGCCTGGCTGGAATCATCAATGAGCGTGGACTGGGGAGAGCTTCTGGTGAACAGATGAAACTTTGTTGCAATGACGGATGGCTTCTGTGGCAACTTTACCAGGAGACGTACTAAAGATGTACTTTTCTTAAAACATCCGTACTTTCCATAGCAGACTTCGTTAAACAGCCAACCTGAATATGTTTCAAACGAATTAATGACGTCATCAAATGATGTTAGTATCCCATGTGTAGAAGGTTAGGGAGGTAGGGAAGGGTGCGTGAGTGAGTAGGTAGGGGGAGAAGGAGAGAGAGGGAGAGGAAGAGAGGTAGATAGACTACAAGTATTTCCTCTTTTGCTTAGTCCGTCCTGTGTGTCGCGAAAGAAAACCGCGAGAAAAAAATCGAACTCCTGGGGGGAGAGGCACACGTGCTTCTCGCCCCAGATGTCGCGCGGCCGTCTTTTGTCACGGTTTCTTTTTGATGGAAGCTACGTGGGACTTGGCAGGTAGGTAAGAATTTAGAATTTAGGCAAAAAAATGATATGTAGATCAGTTTCCCTTAATCTTTTGGACAATCTCCCAAAACCATTTCTTAAATTTTATTCTAAAAGGAGGCCTGTTGCTCCTTTTACCCTATATTTTCTTTCTGACGTGGTCGTAATTTTACATATTTTGTGAACTTTTTTGTAAGGCTGCGTCGATAAGCAAATTAAACACTTGCTTGCTGACGCAAGCAAGTCTTCCATAACGCAAGCAAGTCTTTTAGCATTAGTGATGTACAGGCTCCTATCGTAGACCATTTAGACCTTTTAGGCGTAACTCGCTAAAATTTAGCAAACACATTGGCAAGATTTGAAAGTTTGAAATCAGTTACATAATGTTTGATTGATTGATATCTTTGACTGTACTGTACACGACTGTACTGCAAGGGACCCAATCAGCCTCATCGACCCGAGTTGAAATAAAGTTACCTGCTAACTTACTTAGCAATTTATCAACTTGAAGTTGATAAAAGCAGATTAGCCGCCCCCGGCGAAATAGTGAGACCGACTGGTTTTCGCGTGCTAGCTTTTGGTCAGTTCAGTGCCATCTACGGCTTCCAAGCTGGACTACAGGTGCATGATGCAGTCTTGAAAACGATGCTGAAATTCACGCTTGACAAATTATTGTTTGCATCATTTTATAATTATTGCCCAGTGCACGGTTTCTCTTTTATGTTAACACTTGCATATTTGTAGCCCAAAAATATGCACCGATAATTTTTCACAGATTTATATTTACTCTCTTTCAGAGAAGCAATATCTTTTCGGAGAAGATATCAAAACAAGGCTCACATCTACGAACGCTGAGCCTGGTTAGTATAAATCTTTACTTCAGTAATTATGATACTCAAGCTGACCCTATTTGCAACTGATCATAAGAATACATAAAATCAGTCGCTTTATTCAAGTGTCAAAAGTCTTTAGCATTACTGTGCTAACTGAGGACTCTTAAATGATCAACAAATAGTGCAAATTGAACAGAAATGCGTTAAAAATTCTAACTGGTGGGAGGCTGACCAGTTGGTTATTCGCAAAGAGTGGTGAAGTTGAATCAGGGACCATCAAACACAAATCCATTCATTGGCAGAGAGGAAGATTTCAACTCGGGACCTCCTGACAACAAATCCAGCGTCCTAACTGCTAAGCTACGCTGACTCCACACGGCTTGGTCAGCAGGCCAGTGATGTTAACCTGCAGGAAAACTGGCGCTTCTATGCTTCACAGGCTAATGTTTTGCGAAATCATTGTATATTAAACCAGCAACTTATGATTCATCAGCACAACTAAACTTTCGAAAGAGATTTAGTTTATGATCTATGACAGATATGACTATATCGCAATATGTGATTCAATGTGTACCTTGAGCCAGTGCGGACATGGTGATCAACAAAAAGACTAGAGCCTGCTTCATTATCCTGCTTTGCGTCTTGTGTCACAGTTAATTGTCCTTTGGCAAGATATATCACTGATCGGAGCGATGAGTCGGGTGTCAGGCTTGAAGTGTCTTCAAAACGCAGTCCCGATAATTATGACGACGTTTTTTTTTTGTATTTGCTTTTACATTGTCCTGCGTAATCCTCGAGGTGCAAGAGAAAAAAATGAACACAACACGCGATAATCGAATATTAATGTACCACCGTTCTTGTAATATTGTCAACGAAATACAATATATGAAGGAAGAAAAGTAGAGAAACCTGAACCACTTTTAAGATAATTTATTTTGCTTTGAAACCACAGGATTATTTTTAAACCTTCTAAAAGTGCTTTGCCGCGAGTGATTGGTTCGACCATTTAAACTGGCATTGCGGCACTGTGTGTCTCGCCACATTTTAAATTCAAGACTGTACAGAGAATTTAACCTCATTTTTTATCTCCTTTTAGAGAAGTTAACCCGTTAAGCACATAAACATGAAAGCGTTAGGATCTTTGACTTCTAGATAAAAGACGTTTCTGCAAATTTGAGAAATTCTTTTAAATGTCAGCTAATGTTGACTTGGAGGAGCAACCACGGCGAAGACACCAAAGAAGACCCTTAGTTAAAAAATAAATTCATATTTGAATGCAGACGTAGTAATTTTTGCAAGGACCACCGTGACAAAACAGAAGTACCGGATCCTCTCGTTTTAGAGAATCTAATCAGCTATAATTTGAATAACAGACGAAAAAAGCAAGGCTGATTACACAGTATAGGGATATATTTTCCAATATTTCGGAAGGCATGGCCTTATGACTCTTTAGTTTTGAACATTACAAATTTAAAATACGGGAAATACGATATGACTAGTGAAAAGATAAATAATAAACAAAAGACTGATAGACACGGCTAATAAATAACATCCGAACATTTTTTGTGTAACAATCATAACGCTACTACACTAGTCATATCGTTCAAAAGTCATTCTCTATAACACCATGAAGAAGGAAGGCTCTGCCTTCCGAAATATTGTAAAATATATCCCTATACTGTGTAATCAGCCTTGCTTTTTTCGTCTCGTATTTAAATACAAGCGAAATTCGCGATCAGAAAGCTTACGAGGTGACTGAACACAGTTTTTGATACCTGTGCTTCATTCACTTTTTTCTCCTTTGGTCACTAAAAAAGCAGCAAGCAAGTTAACAACGCAAACTTCGGTTTTTTTCTAGTTTAGCCGACGGATGTGCGTTGCCATGGCAATTTGTTTTGTTTATTTGAAAAAAATCTGGTCGTTAGATTTTATTTACAATTTGCATGCAATAAGCGTGTAACGTATGCTCAATATTCCAGTTATTTATTTCCTAAAGTTTCGTGAAATTCTAACTGTTTCTCGGGAAATAGGCGTATTTCCGAGAAAGCTATTCCGCATGCAATCACAATGTTTTCATTTTCTATACATGCGCTGCATTTAACTGAGTTCTTTCGGTTACAAAGAAAAATCTGAGAATTGCTGGGTTCCTTGCATTGATATCTTTTCTAACATACCTTTGTAATGAAAGACTGAAACTATCAATGCACTGCGTTGAATTATGAAGATGAAAACAGCCCAGAGAGTGCGGGGATTTAGCAAGTAAAATGATCGCTGAATCGACGACATGTTTGTTTCCTGCACGTGCGATATGAAGCTATGTACATTTCTTTACCGTCCTCTGCAAAACACTGAACAACGTGAAATGACCAAGTTCTGCGTCATCTACGGAACATGAACATCGTATATCCCTTTGGAACTCGAAAGCCGTCGTTGCATAATTGCCAACGAGCCATCCGAGCGAAGACGCTCGGCTGGCGAGGCGGCACGCATGCAGAGAATAGTGCCGCGCGAAGAATGGCTTATGCAAAAAATTCTCGATCGGCCTTTGAAAGTTTAAGTGTAAGTGTAAGGTGTAACAATGGCTCAGTTTAAGCCAATTGTAAGGACGGAACTATTCGAGCCATTGTAGTTCTTAGCCAATCAGGAGGCGCGTTACATCTTGACTTGTCTCGTGGAAGGTGATTGTTTTCTTCGCTGTTGTGTTTATCCAACTGTGAACAAATTCATAATCTCAAAACATATCGAACTAGCGTGTTTCCTCTCCCACTTTATCGAACTGAAAGTTCAATCGGGGAGCGTGCCCTTTACAAAACTCTTCTTCTAATTCGAATATTAAGGAAAACTGTTAGACAAGAGCAAATTTAAGACACAAAATCGACACGAAACCGAACCAGCGTGTTCACCACAGAATTGAACGAGCCTTTTCCTGAATCGAAACAGTGTATTCCTTCTCTGTTTACCTATATCGAACTGAAAGTTCCATCGGGCAGCGTTGTTTTGAAAGAGTGTGTTCACCAGTCGAACCACGAGAGCAAATCCAGTGTTCAAATCTAGCATATCGAACTGAAGGTTCAGTCGGCAGTGTTACCGAACAGAACTGAACGAGTGTGTTTATCATGCAGTCGAATCCAGTGTTCAAAACACAAATCGAACCTGTTTGCCACAGAATTAAACGAGCGTGTTCATCAATCAAACTAGCGTGTTCACATTCACTTTGACTTTGCCCATCATATTGAACTGAATGTTCGACCGAGCAGCGATACTGGATTGCGTGACGAACGTTACCGGCTGATAAACGCGTTATAATTTTCCCTCGGAATCCGTCATGCTGTATTAATAAACCCCTTATTATACCACAAATTATTTGCTCGTTGGCACTCTATCGATAGGTATACCTAGATAGCTTAAAACACGAGTTTAGAGCCATTGGGTCCATTGGCGTCTCGAACAAATCCGTGGATAATAGATCGTTTTCACTGTCACGCAATAAAAAAATAAATCGAAAACCATCCAGTGGAAAAAGCCAAGAAATCGTGATGTTGTAGAAGATAAATAAAGAAGACACTTCTCCAAGTTTTAGACCTGCACGTTTCCCCAAACTTCAGATATTCGCCGAAATGTTTCGCAGGAATTTACAGAGCCCAGTATGAAAACGCCATGTTGGTGTACATCTTTGGTACACCAATATGGCGGCCGGAAAATAGTGTCAACATCTGGAACTTACTTTGGCTATCTAGGCGAGTGATCATCTCTATTGAACAAACAGGTATTTACCTAAGCACTTTTCCCAATGCTTTTTTTTTCAACAAACTCGATGGTCGCCTTGTGTCACGCACCGCCATAATTCAGAAATGGAAAGTGCTCAGGTTTCCAAACGAAGCACGCTATTGCGCTTTAAAATTGCAAACAGATATAAATTTACCGCCTCTTATGCCTGATGAGGATGAAAACTTTCGTAGCTCTTTAGTTTTGGATTTTAGAAAATGATGACGTCACGTGAAAACGATCTATAGCGCGGAATTTCGTTGAAGGCAAAGAAATGTACGTAGCTTCATAACCGGCACGTCTACAGCTATTTGGTGACGTTCTCGTTGCCGTCGTCGCCGTGGTTTGCTTAAGCTCCCTAATGTTACTGCCTTTGTTAGTGACCCCTCCTGGCATGGTTGTACGTGTACTGAAAATTACCAGATGGCTTAACACGAGAAGATAGACAACTCTATTCATATCCGAATCGTATTATCCTTGAAAACTAAAGCATAATATTCTCTTGTGAAAACGCAAGTCTCTTGGGAACTTATTTCATTGAAGGAATATTAAAAAGAAAGCTAAAATTTTATCAGCAAGTTTCAATGTTATAGCTAGTAATTTTCTACGTTTAAATTCAAATTCCAAAACCGCGTAAGCTTCTTACAAATCTTCTAGATATTAACAAAGAAACGACAGCCATTCGTTCTATTACAGTCTTTTGATAAAAGGAACTTGCTCCTAAATATGACGGTGCCAAGAAATTGATTTCTCACAGAGAAAAAACTGTCGGCAATGAATTAATACGACCGGGAATGCTGTAAGAGAGTTACATTTGTAATGTACAGTTTCATATGATTCACTGTAATGATTTTAAGATTTAGTACTATTTATTGTTTACTTATTGATATAGATTAATTGTTAGTTATTACTTGATCATATATTTTATTTATTTATTTATTTATTTATTCCATAAACCACACAAAAGATAAGAAAAAAATAAAATAAAATAACGTAAGACACTACAAATTTATCATAACTTAACGACGATAAGTAGCTTTTGTTAAGCTTCAAATGACAAAAAAAGGAACAGTCAAATGGCGAAAATTTATCTTCTAGGCTGAGAACACTTGAGTAATAATCGGTACTTGCCACAATGTCCTGTAGCAGTCACTCAAAAATTGGACACAAGTGAAATCCTCACGCCACCCTCGCAAGGTAAATTAAACCTGCTAAATCTATAGAAATCCCCCACCCCCACAAGCAAAGTGTGGTGTCAAGTCTGAGTAACCTTGGCCCGGGGCTGGGAGAGACAGAAATCTTCGTATTGGGTATATTTCCTACCAGCCAGCCGCCAATATAATGTGGTAAGGAATGTCGCTTTGATACAGAGCCATATAATAAAATGGGGTAATGAATATGCCGTCCCAAAATCGCATTTAGTTCATAGCATTTTCGTAAGTTCAGAAGGCGGACAATATCGCGTTTTGGGCCAAAATGAGTGTTATATTTTCAGTATGAGTTTAGTAAAACTCGTTTTAAACATTTAAGAGAAAGCAAGCAAAAAAATTGAAATATTCACAGGCGTTAAAGAAACCCAGACAATATATCACCAACAAAAATAGAAAGTATACATTCTTTACTTTTTATAAGAATATTTTTTATGAGAATATTGAGGCCGAAATTTGGGAAATTTTAAGAATGTTTCAAGAGTAAACCCAAGGCTGAAGTTTCGAAAAGAATCGAATGATTTTGCGTTGAAATTTTGTAAATACAACACAAATATGTGTTTTTAAATAAACTAAATAAAATTCTATCTTTCTGTACACGGCAAAACTGGCCAAAAGGCGGCAACAAAGACAGCACTTGAGGCATGCTTCATGGTTTAATGCCGGCTAAATGCAGTCTGGTTCCAAAATTACTTTATCGCCATCCAGACACCATATACGTTCAAAGACAACAATGTCATGAGCTAATAAAAGAATATTCACAAGAATATTCTCAGCTTAAAATTGGCGGAAAATATTGAGCTTCTGTCGAAAAAACCCCAATATTCTTATCAAAAAAAAAATAGCAAGCATCCACCAAAGAAAAAATCTATGCAAATGACTAAGGCGGTTATTTCAAAATAGTCAGACAAATCGGTAGCGAAAATAACTTTTCGTGCAAGAATAACAAAGGTAAATTCCTTACAGAAGAACTATAAATCACGAAAAACGAAGAAAACTAATGAAAGAGTGCAATCCGCAAATTTAAGGAAAATTTAATAACGAGACCAATTCTGAGCTATTGAACCCACCAGGTAGTGTTGAGATCATATATAAAGATTTTCAAACACAAGCAAATTTCGTCAGATTTACTGATGTTATGAGCGGACCAATATTTCGAGCTCATGAATTCTTTGCCTTTAACAGATGTTCTAATACCTTCGCCGATGGTTGGCATTTTCCGACACTGTGTTTATGCTATCTTACTCAAACTTTTCGACACGAAAACATTCATTATGAAGTGAACATTAAAAACAGCTGGTGGTACGGGCTTTAGCAATTCTCACTGTTCAAGATAGATTGCTTTATTAAAATGAGCAAGCATAACATAACTCCCTAAATTTGGAGTTTCAGTTTCCAGTTATGAGTAGTTTTCGGGGTGTCTACAAAAAAATCCCTCCAAAAATTTAAAAAAAAAAACAGCGAATCTGTCGAAATAAAGGCCATTTCGTTCATTGCATTTGTTGTTGTTTGGCTTATGTGGAAAAATTGAAACTAAGACATTTTCCACGAAAATTTGAGTGGTCGATTTAGAAACGCTCTGAAGGGCTTTTTTGCTGATGTGAAATCTGTAAAACTTACTGACAGCTGCGAAATAAGCTAAAAGTTTAACTGAAGTTAAGAAATCACCGACAATTGAAATGATTAACTGAATTTACATAACCCCATGCCATGTAAGTAGAACCTCTATTAAAGTCAAAATTTTGGACCTGACCTCACGAGTTATGAACATTTTCTAACTGAAGCTGGTCCAATTTGCAAACTAAACCAAAAAACAGACTAAACCAACGTCTTCCTGACTGTCTGACTTAAGAAATCAAGTTATTCACACTTTTATTAATGGAACTCATAACGAATCTTAATCGCACCGTTAAGCCGAAGAAACCTCATAGAAACTACACGAATAAGTAAATTGCAAACTCATATCTTTAGAGAGGAAGTCACATTAGCCTTGACTAGTTTTATATGCGGTTTCTTTATCTTGGTCGAATAGGAATTTGGAGATTTTGGTTTTTGTGATGGGGGTAAATCCGAAGAACCCGGAGAAAAACACTCGGACAGGCGAGAATCAACAACAAACTCAAGCCACATGACACCGGGTCAGAATCGAACCCAAGCCACATTGGTGGGAGAGGAGAGGACTCTAACCAGAGCGCCATCCGTGTTTGACAGCTGTATAGGAATTGACTTGAAGCGATACAAACCTCTTGTTTGGGCAGTCAGTATCATAAACAGGAAGACAACTCCCTTCTTGAACATCGTTCTTCTTGAAGCTTTGAGTCCGGCAAGATATATTTGAGAATTAAATTACTTAATGCATTGCTCGCTGTTTTGACGATTTTACGAATCACGTGCCTCGAACAGACCAATCAAAAACCATCTCAGAAGTTATTGCACTCATAATGAATGTTAACAATACCCTTAAGGGAGGTCACTGTTGTAGAAGTTGTACTAAGACAATATTTGCAAGTGTTAATTACAGGAAGCCAGAATCCTGTGAAACTGAGTATTCTCCTAATTCTGAGTATAATTTCCTGTCTTGGGTCAGTTCTTCACTCGTTTATTTCGGACGAAGAAAGATTCGAAATTTCGTAAAAAGCCATCGTATTTTGTATTACTATGGATATCAGGAGAAACTTCACAAGCATGCAGAATGCTTCTTTATGGAAATTCATCAGTCCAATGAAAAAAACTTCATTGGGGTCAACTTTAATTTTGCTTCACTAAACATATGAATATACTACAAAAAATATTTACACCCTTCCTATGCTGTCCGACTTGCACGATGATAGAGCAATTGAATGTCAGAAAAGTTGAAGAAATTACTTCGTAAATGATGGTGTTCGTTCGACTATGAATGCAAAATAAGGGGGAAAGAGGATAACTGCGGTTTCAAACAGATGTTAAACCTCCATATCAGTTTTAGCGTCTCTAAATATTAAAAACGTTAGTTATGAAATGAATTTTCTTGACATAAGTAAAGTAAACAGCCTCTTTTTATTTTATGAATTTTTAAAAAAGTACTTATGAGTTTTCCGACTAAAGCAAATTGTCCTTTTTATGAATTCTAATTAGCTGTTTTTGCTTGGTTTTGTTAGTACAAACGTCCCTTACCTGGAGAGTTTTTTTTATACACAATTGTTTGTGTTGGCAATGGTTGCGCACACAAAATATCAAAATTTATGAACAGCTGTAAGCCGTGTGCGGTAACTACACTGTATTTACCAAATACAAGATGTTGTTCCACGTTCTCTGAGGAAAGAGGGGAAAGGTAAATACAATTTCAAAATACAAACAGAGTGAAAACTACACAAGGAGACATAGTCCCGAGCATCAATGGTGAGTGATCAATCAAAATTGTCTTGTGAAGCAAGCTCAGTTGGTAGAGCATAGCTCAGTTGGTAGAGCATCGCACCGGTATCGCGGAGGTCATGG